>NW_004624826.1:5124663-5143944 GCF_000247695.1 Heterocephalus glaber | reverse complement strand
TTAACCTCCTGGATATCTGTTTGCATCTGTTTTATGGATTCCATTTGTTTCCTATGTTGGGATTCCATCATATTCCTCAGCTCCTCTATTTTTTTATCTGTGTCCTGTCTAGATTTATTAATCATGTCTTGCAGTATGGGCAGAATCTCTGCTGTTATGTGAGAAATTATTTCTGATTTCATATTTTCCAGATCCTCTTTTGTTGCCAATTCAGGGAGTTCAGGTGGTTGAGTTTCAGAGTGTTCCATCTCGTTTCCCTTTGGGGTTGCTTTAGGTGATCTGGAAGTCTGGTTTTGAGACTTGTTTACATGTCTTCTCATTTCAACAGGGGCAAGGGAGGGGGTGCTGCTGTCTCACCTTCTCTGCACTTGGAGGGGGGGTTTGGTATGGCGGCCCGGAAGCCTCCTCTTGGGCGCTGGAAGTGGCTCACCTCCTCTGCCCTTTCTTTGACTTTTGACAGGTCCCTGTTTTGAAGTGTGTGTGTGTGTGTGTGTGTGTGTGTGTATCCAATTGTTTCAGCCCATATATTCAAAAAAGTTTTCTTTCCCCTATTGACTTGCTGTCTCACTTATCTCCTTGTCACTGGGACAAAATGTTCATACCTGCAATTTAAAGAAGGAGAAGTTTACTTTATTTTCAGTTCATGACTGGCTGGTTCCAAGGCCAAAAACAAGATGGCAGAGGGGCATGATGAAGAAAACAGTGTTTAACCCATTGCAGCCAGGAAACAGAGAGTGGTGGAAAGAGCCAGAAACAAGACTATACCATTCTAGGACACACACCCAGTGACCCATTTTCAACCAGGTCCCACCTTCTATCAGCACACTCAGATATGCAAGTCATCAATGGATGAATCAATTGATGACTGTAGCATGCCAGACCCAATCACCTTCCACACACATGAGAATTTTGGGGGACAGTCTGGATCTAGTCATAGCATTTTGCTCCTGGCCCCCAAAAGATTCATGAGATTGTCATTATGCAAAATGTATTTAGTCTATCTCTAAGAGGTGCCAAAGTTTTAGCAATGCTAGCATTGCTGAAAAGCCAAGTCCAAAGTCTCCTCTTAGGTTCAAGGCAAATTCTTAGTTGTGAGCCCCTGTTAAAATCAGAAAAGATGGTTACATACTTCCAACCTACAATGGTTCAAGGTTAACATTTCCATTTAAAAAGAGAGGAATGGGAGGAGAGAAAGAAGTTGGACCAAAGCACAACTGAAACCCTGCAGGACAATCAGTAAATCCTATAGTTCCATGTCTAGCCCCGAGGACAGACTGGGGTGAGATGAGAGCTCCAAAAGGATTGGGCTGTGTTGTCCCTACAGCACTGCCTTTTTGTTGTCCCAATAACATTGCTTCCTTGCAGCTCTCATGGCCTCTCTCTTAGAGTGGCTCCACTCACTACCTGACACTTTCCTCAGCAGATGTTCCATATTTCTGAAAATTCCACTAAACTTTCAGCTTCACTCTAACAGCTGCATGCATGTACTGTCCTCTCAGGGGGCACACTCCATGGCCCCCCAGGCTTTCTAAAATCTGGATGGAAGCCTCCATGTTCCCATAACTCTTGCATTTTACCTGCCTATAAAATCAGCACCATGAGGGTGACACAAAAGTCTACTGCCAGATTGAGCAGTACCCCATCCTTCTTGCAACAGGGTTGCAGAGGCTTCAAGTGCCCCGATGGCTAAGCTGCAGGAAACTTTCCTAGTTGGCCCTGAATTAGCTGGGCTTCCTAGGGCTCTCTTCTTAAAGCGAAGTCTTTCACTTTTGCATCTGTGAGCCTGCAAAGGGTGGAGTCTTGCTGATTCCTGAGATGCCTTCAAGCCATCTTTTCTACATCCCAATGCAAAAATACTTGGCTTCTTTTTAATGCTAATTTTTTCAGTAACCACATTCTCCAAGGCTGCAATTTTGTGGACACTTCCTTTCTGACAAAACTGAAAAATTTCTATATTGTTTGACTCTGTTGTTTGCTCTTGATTTTTATTGTAGATCTGGCTAAAAGCAGCCAGCAGTACTCATGCCACAGCCTTGTTGAGCTGCTTTGAAATTGCCTTTGCCAGATTAATTAGTCCACCACCCTTAATCTCAGTCTCCTGTAAAATCTCAGGACACAGGCAAAATTTAGACAAATTTTCTGCCAGAGTGTAACACACATGTCATCTAGTCTAACAGCCAATGGAGTCCTTGCCCCCAGCTGAAACCTCCTGAGCCTGGCCCTTACTGTTTGCATTTCTGTTAGCATTCTGGTCTTCTGAGCTCTGACCAGTATTACATATCAATCACTACTCAAAAATTTGAGGATTTTCTAGCCTACTTCTCTAAACTTCTACAAACTCCTCACACAAAGAGGTACCAAAGGCTTAGGACCAAGGGCTGGGGATTTAGCTCAGTGGTGCTGCATCTGCCTGGCTAGTGCAAGGTCCTGAGTTCAATTCCTAGTATTGGAAAAAAAAAAAAAGGATTACCAAAGACTTCTAAACCACATGGTCAGTCATAACAACAACCCCATTACCAATACCAAAATCTGTCTCAATTACCTTCCTGTTGCTAGGACAAAATATCTTATACTTACAACTTAAAGGAAGAGAGGTTTATTTGGCTCATGGTTTTAGTCCATGGTCGGCAGGCTCAGAGGCAGAAATGGCATCATGAAAGGGCATGGTAGAGGAAAGATGTTCAACCTATGACAGCCAGGAAGCAGAGAAATAAGACAGGACCTGGGGACAGGAATGCACCCTTCCAGGTCATGCCCCTAGTAACCCACCTCCAACCAGGCTCCACCTCCTAATAGTACATTCATGTAGGAGCCAGACTATGAGTTAATTCCTGACCAGGGGGTGAATGGAGATTAGACATAGACACAGAGATAATTTAAGATGAGGGGACCAGGAGGCTCTTGCATCTAGTGGACAAAGAGCCCTGAGCATTTGGTTCACCTTGTTTTTATTCACTTAGACATGGGAATGAGCAATTAGAGCAATAGAAGATTCATCTGCCTCTTGTTATTCATAGCATGTACCCAGGTAAACATCCAGATCTCACCTGTATTGGCTCTTCTTTGGAACTTGCAACATGCTAGCATACCTGAATATTGCCAAAGGAGGCACAGCTTGTTATTTTTTTTCCTTTGTGCTGGCAGAGAAAGTCAATTAGGCTTCAATCCTCATTATCTGGTATCCTATATTTCCCCCCTTTCCTTTTTGTAATAGCAGCAGCTAAAGTGAAGTGTGGTTGTGCCCGTTTCATATGTTGTTGGAAGTGACAGACTATGAACAAAACAGTAAGACAAAAATAATTAAGAATTCCATCAATCCCTCATACATGTCAAAATGAACCTTCATATAACTCCAAGGACCAAGCTGACTCAATGCCTGTGCAAATTAATCTTTCTTGTATTTATCAAAATCCTGTTTGTTGGGACATAGGCAAAACTTCCTTTTGTAAATTTTCTATCTCAAATGTAAGGTTAGTGTCTAGGGATTACTTTAAAGGGACAACACAGAACCTAACAATGTTGAAATGACAGTGGAGACTCTGCTGCAATTGCAAACTCTCCACCTGATTCCCCAACACATCACAGTGAACTCTAGGATGTTAACTTCAGACTGCTATTTGGCATCAGTAAACTGCTGCACTCCAATTACTGATGAAATGTGTTGTTTGTATGACACAAGAGATTAATAATACCAGGGAAACAATGCCTGCTATTAGCAGCCCAAGCATCATCCATTCATCAGATGATGAAGTCTAACCAATTAATTCAGTGTAATAAGGCTGCGTTAGGAACATATGCCCATAAGATTCACTTTGTACTACAGGTATTTATACAGTACAGGTATACATACAGTTTGATAGCAATCATAGCAACGAAAAGACCGTCAGGTGTTCTGGGCAGCCCTTGATGATAGTTTTCTTCAGTTGTCATCTGGGAAGAGGCTTTCACTGATGGGGAGAGTGGAGTCAAGCTCCAGCATGGATGTCTCACGAGGGAGGACTTCTCCATAGTCGCATGTTCCTAGAGGGCACCCACATTGTCTGTCCATCTTCTGCAATGACAAGCAAACCCCTGCCTCCATGTCAACAGGGAACCCAATCTCTCCGATTTCCCCATCTCTGGGGACCTCTACAATACTTGTGCTTTGTTTTACTCCATGGAGTGCGCAGTTTGTAGCCACTAGCACTGGCTCTAATGCATTATGTGGTCACTTTAATCACTCCTTGAAGCCCAGCCTCTGTTGTTTGTTGGGCCTGAGGCCAGGCCTTCATTCTGTTTTCCATCAGTGGAATGCTGACTATATTTAGAGCAACACCAATTAGCCCAGTGATTTCCCTTTCCACATCTAGGGCAAAGGCTCAGCACTTTTCCTTCTGGGGGAGGAACAGCTGCACCTTTCTTTGCCTGAGTTTGGGTACACTGTTTATGAACATGCCCTGCCTTACTACAATTAAAACACTGTATTTTTGTGACCACAGGTGGAAGGGAAGGAGAAAGAGGAGGAGGAAGATAAGGGGACCAGGGCTCTTCACTCTCATTTTTATCTTCTCTCAAGAGTGTGCTGGGTGTGGGATGTTTTCCTACAGTTAAAGAACAAAGAACTACACAGACCAAGCTCCATGTGGAGAAAGTTTCAGGGGATGTAACAGAGCCCTGGCCATGAGCACACCCCAAACCTTCTCCCACTCCATCCCAACTTTCTACATTAAATGTGCCAGTCTGAGGAAACCATGGGTTATATTTGATAACATCTTCTAACCTATGAGAAAGCAACTGGATACTAACTTGAGCCCCAGATCAGTGCAACATAATTTCCAATAAATGGACATAACACTGTACTTCAACTGATGAATTCTGCCCCGTAACTCTGGTTGAGAAAAAGTTTTCCACATGCACTTACCCTCCATGGAACTTCTCATCGCTTACCCTTATATACCTTCCCCTTGGGCAGACCTTCCCTGGTCAGGTCCCTATCAGGTGCCACTTGTAGGAGCCAGCCTATGAGTTTATCCCTGACTGGGGTTAACAGAGATTAATGACACAGACACAGAGATAATTTACAATGAGGGGACTAGGGGCTCTTGCCTCTAGTGGACAGAGAACCCTGAGCATTTGACTCACCTTGCTTTTATTCACTTAGACATGGGAACGAACAATGATTCATCTGTCTCTTGTTATCTATAGCATATACCCAGGTAAACATCCAGATCTCAGCGGTATTGACTCTTCTCTGGAACTTGCAATGTGCTAGCATGCCTGTACATTGCCAAAGGAGTCACAGATTGGTGTTTTTCTCCTTTGTGCTCACAGAGAAGGTCAATTAGGTCTTGATCCTCATTATCTGGTCTCCTACACATTCAGTTATGAACTCATCAATGTATGAATCCATAAACCAATCATCTTCCACACACATGAGAATTTTGGGGAACGTTCTAGATTTAAACCATAACATTTGGCTTGGTACCTTTACAAAAAATATCAACTGACCATCTATGTTTGGGTCTATTTCTGGACTCTATTCTTTTCCATTGAGCTATTTGCCTATCTTTGTACCAATACTGCACGACCTTGATTTATATAGGAAGGAAAGGAGGAAGGAAGAAGAGGAAAAATTATGAAAAAGCACTCCATCTGGCTTTCAGTAGTCCTGGAATCATTTGCTTTTCTTTTTTTTTTAACGCAGGATCTCACTATGTAGTTCTGGGAGGCTTTGAATTCACTATGTAGTCCAGGCTGGCCTTGAAACCATGGAAATTCTCCTGCCTCAGCCTCCCGAGTGCTGGGATTATAGGAATGCACCACCATGCCCAGCAATTTGCCATTTTTATTGTATGGAGGCACTCAGAGCTGCAGAGTAACAGTAACAGTAAGACAGTGGGAAAAGGAAGAGAGGAAGAGGAAAGTACAACTGCATTAGTCTAAGAAGCCCCCATGGTGAATGCTCATACTTCTACCCTCACCTTGGTGCTCTGCCCCTGAGCAATATGGCAGGGCCATGATCCTAGACAGCCCATGCTGTTAGGGCCACAAAGGGGAAACACAGCCCCACGTCAGTTTCTCTTCCCCTTAGGAAGGGAGTGTTCACCCAGGTTTTCAGCCTTACTCTTAGAAAAGTATTCCTCCATGATGACTAGAAGTTGCTAGAGAACCGATCTTGTACAAAGGTCTTGGAAAATAGACCAATGACCTAAGGTAATGAAGGGCAGCAGCCATCAGGACAGAGATGTGATCAACTCAGACTGAGGTCTTAGTGATTTTGATCACCAGATGCTCAAGGAAATGGTCCAAGGGCAACATGCCAGACCCACTGAGCTTCCTTTGCTGGAAGGCAGGAGAACTGCAGGGGACAGAAGGCAATCAAAATCTTGTTAAACAGTGACAAATTAACTTGAATTATCATCATATATTATCATGAAACACCTGTTATTTGAAAATGACACAATTAGTTGTCAGAGCTTTTGTATTTCCCATTACTTTATTCCTGATTCCTTCAGGAGTTTCTTAGCCCAATCTTCCAGCTAGATCTGGCACAGGAGCTGCTTTGTTTTGGGTTCCTCTGAAAGCAGAGCCTGAGATCTCAGTGTCTATCAGGAGGCAGAAGTGACAGAGCAATGTGCGCTGGACAGGGGAAAGTCAGTGAAGTCTGATTGAGCTGCCTATCGCTGTGGACAACTGGTGCCCAACAGTGGTCCCACTGAAGGCAGAAACAGCCGGTGCATTTATCTACCAACTTCTGAGTCTATTGGTTAAGCATTGTTAAATCAAACTGAATTTGGCCTGAGTAGTTATGTAAGAAGCTGCAAGCTAACTCAGTAAGTAAACAAATGGAAGAGTTAACAGTAGAGGAATCTGCCTTTGTAATAGGTAGCTGGGTCTCAGCCAATCACAGGAGCAGGCTTCGGCTAATTGCAGATGGCCAACTCTTTAGACACATTCAAATAAAGCAAATGCCTCACTATAACCAGTCCCACTGCCTTTGTATCTAACTTCCACTTTCTGTTTGTTGCTTCCTTTTCTCTGGCTATAAATATGCACAGATGGTGGGGTGTAGGCATCATGTGTGGGCCTATACATCACTGTTGTGCTGAATCAATTGGCCAAGGGGACAAGGCATAGGGACCTGCAGGTGTTTGCTCAGGTCCTAGCTCCTGGGGTGAGAGCTTACAAGGCTGTCCCACTTCCAGGAGCCTAGCCCAGGGAGCCTCTTGATGGCTCAGCCACAGGAGCTCTTCTACCCTGACTGTAGTCAGGTCTCCAGGGTGAGGGCCCGTGAGAGCCCAGCCAGGGACCTGGTTTATTATTTCCTTGGCAAAGCATTGTGTAATGCCTGGAGCGAGGTACATGTGGTGCATTGCAGCAGTCCCTCTTCTCTTTCTAAGTAGCGACTGGACAGGAAGTGTTTTTCCTGGAGACATGGTGAAGAGAAAAGGGCACCAAAGGAAACTTCTTCCTATCCCAAAAGTCCACCTAGACTCCACTCTCCATTTCCATGGACAACCCCAGGCAGGTCTGATGCTGCCTCTCCTTTAGCCTTTGTCTGGTGAGTCCTCTTCTCTGCTCTCCTTGGTGCTGTAGCACTATCCAACACATAGCAACCTGTGATCTTACCTGCTGACTTGTTCCTGGTTTGCAGCAAACCTGCCCATGGGGAGCCCCTCAGGACAACTCTGAGCAGAAACAAGTGGTGGGCAGACTCTACTTAGGCAAGCGTTTACATTAGGCACTTCAGCTTCATAGAAAAATGTCACTCAGATTCACTCCTTTCCCTTGATAGGCTTTTTTTTTTGGTACCAGGGATCGAACTCGGGTCCTTCCGCTTTCGAGGCAGGCAGAGGAACCACTGAGCTAAATCCCCGGCCCCCCTTGATAGGCTTTTAAAGCAAGTGTATCTGTGCTTTAGCCGAACAAAGAATTTTGCACCCCAGAATTTCAAGAGATTGTAACTCTGCACTCACTGCCCCCAAATAAATCCCCAAACTTCCACGGAAAGAAATAACACAGAGAATACTATTAGAGATAGGTAAGTTAATTAGATACCTTGTTGACAGGTAGACAGGGCCTCCCTTAAGGCACCATCCCTCCAGGAACCAACACAGCAAGGAACCAACAAGGAGAACAATTGAGGCACATTCACTGGTTAGCATTATAAAAAGGAAAAGAAGTACTACTTCCCCTAGAGATAGATAGCAGTGATTGATATTCTAAATGGGAAATTCCTTATATGTGACTTATCTTCCCATTTGATCCCCATTTAATCAATATAACCTGGGTGACTGTACTAGTAATCTTATTGGTTTGTCATGGTTTTGTCCCACCTCATGCCCACTTTGTAAATTTCCATTGGGTCTTACAGTTTTGTCCCACTTTGTACCTGCCTCATCACATGGCTTTGCTGTATAAAACCTCTTTGAAAAGTGGGGTGGGCGGGCAGCCCACTTTCCGGTCCCCCTTCAGTCTCTCTTAGGCAGAAGTTTTCTTTCTCCCAATAAATTTTTCCTACTCTTAACCTCCATGGTGCCTAGAATTCATTCTTCAATTTTAGAGGACACAAACTCACATTTCAGATATCTAGTAGGTTTGGGAGTTACATCTCTTCCCCCTATATCAATAGTACAACATATATAGTATAATTACTTTACCCTTGTCTCAAGCCAAGCCATCAGATCCTTATACTTGGTTTGCAACATCTTCAGTCTTTCTGGAGTAGTTTTACATAAATACTTTGGCATAATTCCACTGGATGCTACTACAGGAAATTGACAGAAATAGTATTAAGTCCCTCTCTTTTGGATTTATTGTTAGAATGTTGTTGAGGACACTGCTCACTATATTACAAATTACTGGTTGGAAAGAATCCACCAGAGAATTTTCTCTGAAAGTTTGTTTACTAGGAAGGTTATCACTATTCATGACAATGAATTTGCTGTACACATATTGTTTTAATTTAAGAACACCACAAACTGTAGAGAATTTGAGTTTTTTTCTTTGCAATAGTTGCTAGGAAGCATGCAAACTTGTGTAGCACATCAAGCAACTGTATAGCATTTTTATAAATGGAATTTGTGAACAGACTTTGTCTATGATTTCATCTTTTTTCCTCTTTTTTTCTCTTCCCATTGATGTTGCCTTTATTTAGTTCTCATCATTTATGCAATTGTGGAATCCACCTTAAGTCCTTTGAAAATCAAGATGGGACTGGCTAGCAGTGAACAAGAAGAGAGAAAACAACAACAACAAAAATAAATAAATAAATAAATAAAATAAAAAAAAGAAGAGAGAAAACAGTTGTGAATGTGCAGGATACACCTGGAGCCCTGGAGAGTTCTGGCTCATTCAGGGCTTGGGGGTGACAGGTGTCAAAGAGGGTGGTGAGGTCCTGGACGTAGAAGAGCTGCACAGGCTGAGGGTGTGCGGGGAGAAGGGTGCCAAGGACACCTTCTGAGAACAGCTTCAGTGGCAGCAGAGGAGGAGAGACCTGTAGCAAGGCTGGAGGAAGGCCCATGAGAGGCTGATCCACAGCACAGCACCATACAGGTTCTTCCTTTTCAAAGCGTCGTGTTTCCATTCCACCCCTTTTCATCATAAAATCAACTATCAGAATCCCACAGTTGAAAAACTTCATTGGCCATAGCTTATTCAGCGTGACACTCTCCCATGATTATTTTTATCTGAGTCAGTGTAAGGCTACCCATGGTAACATACTTTTCCATTTCCACATGAAGTTGCCTCCCAGATTCCCAGCAGCCTCGATGGACCCCATAAGTCTGGCCTGCATCCGGGCCAGGAGTGAGCTTTCCACACTTGCAGAGCCACAGTTGTGCTGGATGCCAGGCAGACCTCCCAGGGATGGGGTAAAGCCAGAATCCACTGTGCCTCTCCAGAGCAGAGGAGAAGATTTCTGGAGAAGACACCTGCACTCATAATTTAAGGTACTTTTACTCCCTCCTCCACTTAGCAATCAAAACAGAAGATGCTTTGGGTTTCTTTTGTGCTGCCTGGAGAGATGGACTCACTGTGCCAATGGGGAATGATTCCACATCACTGTAAAAGGAGCAGAGGCTGCAGCTGTCTTGGAACAGGAGCTTTGGGAAGTGGATTCTGAGCATCGCATCTCACCAGGCATCCAGGAAGAGGCTTCAAACACCCTCTGGAAACACTCAGCAACATTCTAGAAAAAATCAGCCTCAGCAAATCGCAAGTAGTCAGTCTCCCTACTGAAATATCCTGAGATGTGAGTACACATGCTAGAAGTTGTCCAGGGAGGGAACAGTCTATCAGAGGTACGTGAAAAGGGGCTCATGAGATGAAAGAAGTATTGAGCCCTCTAAAGCACAGCCAAAGACGAGACCTGTTCTGATCATCACAGTCACACTGTCAGCCACGTTATTCTCAATTTGTAGATGATGAAACGGAGGCTCAGAATGTTGAAGTCACTTGTCAAGGATCATGAAGCTGGTTAGTGACAGAGATAGGACCCAATCTCAGGTCTGACTGTTACGTTCTGGGATTTATATTAGTTTCTGCAAGTTTCTATAATTTCTATAGTTTCTATAATTTCTATAATTTCTAGTTTCTATAGTTTCTATAATTTCTATAAGTTATTATAGAGGGAGAGAGAGGAAGGGTCGAGCCCTTAAGCAAATATGTTATTTGTTTAAATACAATTCTTCATATCGTGAACCTCAGGCCTTCCTTTTGAGAACCATCTCTATGGTTTATCTGCTGGGGGCTGCCTTCCTCCTCTCTCAACATGCTACTTTTATCTTCTTGCTCCCACTTTTCTCTAACTGGCTTTCCCTGCCCCTTCCGGGCCCAGCACATTAAAAACATACTGAAGTCTGTTTGAACTTGTTCCATAACCCAGGAGAGTTCTGTGGCTTGGCCAGGGAACAATCACTGTGAAACAGCATTGCTACCAAATAATGCTCAAGGCTCCATTCATAAGAGCTGGTCTCTAGACCAGATGGACCAAAGGGCAGGGTTGTATTTGTGTTGTTTTTATTCCCTTAATGTCTCTATATGGATAATGCTATGGAAATAACTCAGCAAGCCCTGAAAACCAGCGGTCTTGGTCGGTGTGATTTTGAGCAGTGATAAGATCTCGGATTGTTTTCACCTCAGTGTTAAAAGATGATAATGAAACAAAATGAGGTTGAAGGTCCTTGTCCAGCACTGACAGTCATCTCTACGGTACATACCAGGATTACTGTGTACCAGGTACATCCCAAGATTACATTGCTCTTGACTCACTAGTAAGGTTGGTTCCCAATTTCTGGGACCAATCCGATAGTGACAATGGAAACATGGGGAAATCATATGAAAGAATAGTATGACCCAGGAAGGCAGCCATGCAATCAGCAAAATCAAGACTATGGGAGATTCCAAAGCCCAATTTTCAACATAGATAAAGGGGAAATCTATAGAATAAAAGAGACATCAAAAAATTAGAGTGTATGACACTTATTTGTACACCAGTTCAAACTATTGTTGTATTTAAAACAACATTCCTGAGGCAACTGGGAAAATGTGAACACTGAGTGTTTGCCAATATTAAGAAATTATTATTAATTGATCTTAGATATGATGCTGATATAGTCTTTTAGAAAATAAAAAAGAGTCCTTCAGGAAACCAGGAAGTAGATTTTTGGAGATGGGGAATGGGATAAACAGGAGTGCAGAGGAAAGGGAGAGGGGGTGACGAGATCAAAATTGATTAAGATATGTACCAACTTCCAAAAATCATTATGTAATATTAACAGGCAGCAATAAAATAAAATACTATTTAATAAATAAAAATAAGGTCCTTATATTTCAGAGATAACAGATTGAAATCTTTATAAATTAAGATATGTTTGGGTTTTGCTTCAACACAATCTGGTGAGAAGCACATGGAATGCAGAGGGCACAGGTGAAACAACTGACTGCCCTTGGACAGATAACTGTCCAGTCAAGGGGGGAGGCAGCATCGGTCCTTCCCATACTGTTGTGAGACCCAAAGTGACTCCATTCTGCTTATGTGAGACCAAAATGACTCCATTTTGCCCAAAATGGAGCAGTCTCTTTTGTTCTCTCAAATTAATGAGTACTTGAACTGGGACAAAAGACGTAATCTACAACTCAAGATTCCTAAGTTTATTACTCAGCCATCTGTTTGCCCTAAAAACAAATGTCCTGGGCCCACTATCTATAGGACAATCTGTTCACGTGCTGACTGTCCACACAGGGTGGTCGTGACCATTAGTCAGGATGTCTGCTGACCATCAGTAAGTGACAGTAGACCACTAACCTTTGTCCCCATTTTTCTTGTAAAAACCTATACGTAATCCCCTTCAACCCCCAATGAGCCTAGCCAATCAAAATTCTACACTTCATACTTGCTAAATGTTAACCAATCATATGGCTGCTAATGACTGAAGCTTGCTGTAATCTCAATAAAAACCCTGCTAATTTGGAACGCGGGGCTCTCAATCTCGATCCGCTGTGTCGGTGACAATTGAGAGTCCCTGCTTAAGCTTGAATAAATGACCCTCGTGTGCTTACATTGGAAACGGCCTCCTGGTGGTCTTTGGGACTTCGTAATCTGGACACAACACTGTCTTTACATCTTTACATTCAAAACTCTCCATTATAAAGCAAAACAAACAACAACAAGCAAATCAAAGCCCTGTTTAGGTAACAAAATGGATCTGGTATTTTGACTGAAAAAAAAGAGAGAATAACAGGTACCCTCATTTATTTATTTTTTTTTAAATTTTATTTATTTATTTTTTGGTACCAGGGATCCTTGCACTTGTGAAGCAGGCAGCGAAACCACTGAGCTAAATCCCCGGCCCAAACCTCATTTATTCATTCATTGAATTTTTAGCTACCACTACTCTTTGCCAGACAGTGTAAAAACAGCAGTGAACAAAACAGAAAGAAAAATTTCTTTTCTGCCTGGATCTTACATTCAAGTGATAGGGAAAAGTTTTAGATAACTTAGTAGAGTGAATATTAAGGTAGTTGTAGAAGCAAAATAAATAATGTGTTCTTTTAAGATTTGCTTTTCTTGTAACTCTTGTTACTCTTTAACCAGTAACTTCATTAACCTAACAAATTTGCAATGCTAGGGTGAATTTATAATGTATATGTGCCTGTCTTGTGTCTGTAACTTGTAAATAGGAACTGGAATTGTATTTACACATCAAAGACCACTAGGGATGAGCTAATGGCTAAAAAGGATATAAAAAGGGAAATGCTGAACAAAGGGGTGTGCAGATACTAACCAGACTGGTTTCTGATGTTCCCGCCTGCTTGCAAGTAGAAATTTTATTATTTTACCTGAATTCTGTGTCTCCATGTATTCCTTTCCAAGATTTCTGGAACACAAGTAGTGGGAAAAGGCAATCATAAATAAAATGAAGGAGCAAGCCAAAGTATGTCAGGTGCTTACAACTGCAATGAGAAATAATCCAGTCTGAGGCTAAAGAATGTGGAGTAACTGCTCTTTTGAAAGACTTCATTGAGAAGGTGATACAGTATTTGTGCAGATACCTGAAGGAGATTACAGGAGTTACACGGATATCTATAGGAAGAGCATTGCTTCTTGGCCTTATAACTAAGTTCAGGCATATAGGAAGAACATTCCAGGCAGATGGACCAGCTAGTTAGTGCAAAGGCCCTGAGGGGAAAGTGTGCCTGGAATACTTCATGAGGAGCAAGGAGAACAGTGTGGCTACAGGAGAGTGAGCAGAACTAAAGGAGATATGGCCACCTTTAACTTAGGAAATGCAGGGTTTTAAAAGCAGCAGAAAGGAGTTTGACTTTTACTTGAATTCAAATGGAAAACCATTAGAGGTTGGTTTATTTTTAAGCAACTTTAAAAATATGTATTAGCTTCCTGGGGATGCTATACAAATTATCACAAACTGTGTAATTTAAAACAATAGAAATTCATTCATGGCAGAGTTGATTCTTTCTAGAAGCAGAGTACTGAGAAGCTATAAAATTTTGAGGAAAGGAGATAATGAAGCAATAGCTAAGACAGATAAGACAGGAGACGAGAAAGAGAATGTGAATCCCAGCATCCAAGAGCCCACTTCAACTGCATCTAAGAAATGTGGGGAATAGGTAAATTGAGGATTGAGACTCTGACCATTTGATTCAGCAACATGGAAGTCACTGTTGACCCTGGTAAGAGTAATTACAGCTGAGTGACAGGAACAAATGCCTGAGTGGGCTCAAGAGACATGGGAGGAGAAGAATGGAAGACATGGAGAAAAGGTCTCTTTTGAAAAACGTTGTTGTAAAAAGGAGCCACTAATGCAGCAGTAGGGAAGAGGAACAAGGATTGTTTCTTATTTTTAATGAGGAACAATGGTCAGTTTATAGTGATGGGAACCATCCACTAGGAAGGAAGGCATCAATGAGGACAGAATTGACAGTTCCAGGCTGAGTGGGGGGATTGGATTTAGAGCGGAGGACTCTGGCTGCTGGAGGAGGACAGGAACAGCCATCACTTTCAAGGGGTGGGCAGGGGTCAGCACATGTGGTGGGGACATGTGGTGGCCAGGTAGATGGGCCGTGCAAGCTTGTGCGCTTCTGAACTCTTCTCAGTGACGAACGACGCTAGGAGTGGAAATGGGAAAGAGGTGTTAGAATTTTGTTTGGTTTGTTTTTTGTTTTTTGTTTTTGGTACCAGGGATTGAACTTGGGTCCTTGCGCTTGCACAGCAGGCAGTGAAACCACTGAGCTAAATCCCTAGCCCTAAGAGGTGTTAGAATTTTAAGGAAAGGAGAGAAAGGATAGAAGAGTCACCCAGGAAAGTTGGAGAGGGAGTGGACGAGGACAGTGTTAGGGGCTCCTTGGGGAGGGGACGTGAATTTATAGGGACACAGAGTAGCATGGCTATGTGTTTTTCTCCAGCTAGACTCTGATGTGTGGGTGCTGACATACAGCAGGCAGTGTTGAGTTTAGCAAAGCTTTGGATTGTGTCAAACAAAGAAAGGAAAAGATGAGCAATGCAGAGGGAATATATGTGAGGTAGTAATTATAACTCAATTGTGGACTTTTAATATTAAAGATCAAAGTGAGAACACAAGTGTGGCAAGACAGAGAAAGCTGGTGCTGGAGTCAATGGCTTGTCAGCCCCATGTGGAACAGAGTTGCTGACCTTGGGGTGTCAGAAGGAATAAGCTACAAAATGGAGATGGTGAGCAGAGAGCATAATGCTTGAAATGACGATGAGGCCCAGGGCACGACTGAGAAAGAGGATAATGGAAATGGGATAAAGGACAAGTTCACTGGGGAGAGAAAGTCAAAGACTGAGATGTAGGGATTTGAAAAGATCATCTCCATGGAGACTGAAATCACCAAAACCCATAGCAGAAGTAGTACCGGGAGTGTGACAGTAAGCACAGAGTCACAATCATAAAGGAATGAGTGGGAGTGACTGGGGGGGGCAGACGATAGCAACAACGAGGCATAGTGTAGGTGACAAGCCTGTCAATGGGACACTGAAACCTGCCATTTGATGTTTCAGGAGGGAGGAAGGGAAAATGGAAAGGAAGCAGCAGCAAGGGGCCAGGGGACACTCACTTCACATTTAGGCCTGGGTCTCCCGGGAAGATGGTGGACAAGCAGCCAGCAGTGGGGAGGACCACAGACATGACAGTGAAGAACTAGTCTGCTAAGAGGTGATGCATGCAGGCGGGTGTGTGCACACTGCCTTCCAGAGGGCCAAGTGCAAAGGTTTCCTGAGACACAGTGGGCAAGGAGATTGGGCCAGAAAGGCAATGTTCAGAGCTGTGTGGGGATCCCATGTGGGAAAGAGGATGACCTAGGAGTCTAGTGCTTGGGAACAGATGGGGACAGGGGACAATAATGGGAATAAATGGTACAGTGAGCTTGCTCCCAAGTCTCATGGTAGATGGTAGTGAAGCCACCACGTGTTGAGTGTGAGAGCAGGGCGGTCAGGGGCCATAGTGACACTCCTGCCCAGCTGGGTTGGGGAGGCTGTGGGATCCCCTCTCACCGAGCATTCAAAGATCTCTGGGGAGTGGGAGAGGTAGTCTTACCTAGAACTTACCTGGTATCAAGCAATATTCTAAGTGCATTACATTTTTTGATCCTCATAACCACCCCAGAAGGTTTTAGATGAACAGTACAGAGAGGTTAAGTAATTTTTTCAAGGAAGTGCAGCCAGGAAGTAGCAGAGACCAGATCTGAATGGAAGCAATCTGCCTCAATGCCCATAGTCTTGACCACTAAACTCTACTAATATTTGACATTCACTGAACTTGGACTGGATACCATCTATGTGCCTGCTTCTTCATAAACTCCACAAGAATGGGGACTGCTTTTTTCCCCCCCAGTATCAAGGTATACAGAGCCTTTGCCTTATTTTTTATTGTAAGATATGGTCTTGCTCAGTTGCTAAGTTGACCAGCCTGGGCTCAAACTTGTAAGCCTCCTCCCTGAGCCTCTCAGAGTGCTGGGATCACAGGTGTGCACCACCACACCCAGTTAATGTTGGGTATTTAAAAACTGTTTAATAAATGTTTGAATGAACCGAATGAATAAACAGACTTATGAGACAGATAAATACAACCTAGAGAAAAGGAAGTTGTTGGGTTAAAAATTGAGTGAAACTATTCCTTTGCAATATCAGATAATAAAAACTTGTAAAGCAATAATAATTCTATACAAGAACTCATGAATTGAACAGAAAAGCCAGGAATTACACCTGAATCTAAAAAGGAATTTATTATATAAAAGCAGTCTTTTTGAAGTTAATGTGGGAGTATCTTATTTAATAAGAGATGTAGAGAAACTGG
This sequence comes from Heterocephalus glaber, assembly GCF_000247695.1. The sequence goes on along the minus strand of NW_004624826.1, from coordinate 5,127,130 downwards.
TTAACCATTCAGAAAAAAATACAATCTGAATCCTTATCTCACACTGTCACCAGAATGTAGTTCAAAAATTAAAACATAGGGGGCTGGGGATTTAGCTCAGTGGCACTGCGTCTGCCTCACAAGCACAAGGTCCTGAGTTTGATCCCCGGTACTGGAAAACAAAACAAAACGTAAAACAATTCTAAAAGTTGAGCCAGGGCTGTAGCTCAGCAGTACAGTGCCTGCTTGGCAAGTGTGAGGTCCTGAATTTGATCCCCGGTACAAAAAAAAACAAACAAACTAAAAGTCCGTGAAACAAACATGGAGTGTGTAAATTAGAGAAGGTCTTTCTTTTTGGGGGGGGGTTGTACCAGGGATCAAACTCATGACCTTGCGCTTGTGAGGCAAGCATGGTACAACTGAGCTAAATGCCTGGCCCCTTTCCAAACCTAACACAAAACCCCATAGAAGTTTTATAAATAAAACCAACATAAAAATAAAATTTTGGCTTAGCAAACCCACAGTTGACAAAAATAAATGATATACAATAAGCTGGGATAAAATATATATAGCTCATATCATAGATAAAGGGCTTCTATGAATCAAGATAGCATAGTGAACAAAGGATAGGAAACAGTTAAAAAGAAATATAAATTACTCCTAAGCATATGAAATATTACCTCATTGAAGATAAGAGAAATTACAATTAACAGCATATTGTAGTACCACTTTTACCCATCACACCAGGAAAATTGCATTTGATAACACACCACATAGAGTATGGAGAAATTATATACTCACATACTCTAACATGTTCAAAATTACATTGAGTTTAACTATCCTAAGTGGCTTTATTTGCAATTCTAGAATCAGGCAACACGTCCCTCCATAAGATAGGGTAAGCTTTGTTTTTAATTCATTACATTTATTGGTACATTTTAGGGATACAACATGATGACATTCATCACTGGGAATTTGTACCTGTACATGATTATCTTACTTCTTATTTTTTCCCCATTCTCCTGGCTCTCCCTTCCACCCCTCCACCCTTTCCTATTTACAAAGTTTGTTTCAATTTTTTTCCTTTTCCCATATTTATTCCTTTCCCTTCCCTTACCTCTCACACTTCCCCTTCCTCTTTGGGCCTTGTCTTCCTATTTCATGTTATCTATTCTACATTTTGTTTTATGGACAGAAAAAGGCTGCAGAAAACAAAAAACAAAAAGTGGATTGTTCACTTCGAAGTTACTTTCCTTGTTAATGGGGATGGGGAGACAGAACAATAGGAATATAATTGATTTGTTAATATCAGATTATTTCAGGTCTTCTTTTTTTGTGTAAGGATTAATGCAGAGAGGGCAAAGCATTATCATCTGGATTACAATGGGTCTACTAGGGAAAGCTAGCTCACCCTGGTTTCTCTAGAGGTCAGATAAAGAGCTTTGTTTCAGCTTTGTGAACTTTAGCATGACTCCATTCTTATTTTAGCTTGTTCAGTTGGTGCTCAGGTTAGAGGCTTAGTCCAAAACAATGCCTCCTGTTTATCATGTATGTATAAGGATGCAGCTTTTGTAATAGCAAAGAAGGAATTTAACTGTACATGAACAGGGATATGCACCACCCATACAATGTTGTTATACATGTAAATAAATATATGCACCTGTTAAAAAGAATGAGTTCATAAACGATATGGAATGAACTCCCAGATACATCAAGTGAACAGAAATCAGAGTTCAGAACAATGTATATCTAATATGCTACTGATGTGGTTCAGAACCTACTCAATCCAAATTACGGCACCCAGGCATACTGAATTATATTAAGTGATGGAAATAGAAAATGGCAGAAACAGGAATGCGTTTCTGAACTTGCCTTCTTCTCCTGTGAAGGCCATAAAAACTTACAAAGGATTTATGGAGCTTTTTTTTTTTTTTTTTTGGTACCAGAGATTGAACACAGGTCCTTGGGCTTGTGAGGCAGGTGCCGGAATCACTGAGCTAAATTCCCAGCCCTGTCTGACCTTCTCTTGAAGCAGGTCCTAAGACCATTGTGTGACCAGTGTCATCCTGGTACATGAAGAGATGAACGTCCTTATTGCCAAAGACCAGAGCAGTCAAGGAGAATAAACAGACCTAAGTTTCCTCCAATTTATACCATTAGATCAAATTTCTTTTTTGCCCTATCATGTTTCTCCTTTATTATCCATTCTTCATTGAGTCTACAATAAAAAACACTCAAGTTTAACTGTTTGCGTATTTTCTTATTGTGTGAAACTTATAATTCGTATGTTTTCTTTTGTTAATTTTGTTGTTGTTGTCATTGGATCTTAACCATAAACCTTTTTTTTCCCCCATTAAGTTTATTGGTACATTTTAGGTGTAAAATACTGTTACATTCATCATTGGGATCTTGTACCTGTACATGAGTATCTTGGTTCTTATTTTTTTCCCCATTCCCCTGCCCTCCCTTCACCCCCTCCACCCTTCCC
>NW_004624826.1:5111607-5121898 GCF_000247695.1 Heterocephalus glaber | reverse complement strand
TTTCCTATGTTGGGATTCCATCATGCTCCTCAGATCCTCTATTTTTTTTATCTGTGTCCTCTCTAGATTTATTAATCATGTCTTGCACCATGAGCACAATCTTTGCTGTTATCTGAGTAATTATTTCTGATTTCATCTTTCCCCAGTCCTCTTTTGTTGCTAGTTCAGTGAGTCCAGGTGGTTGAGTATCAGATTGTTCCATCTCATTTCCCTTTGGGGTTGGTCTAGGTGATCCACAAGTCTGTTTTTGAGGCTTGCTTACATGTCTTCTCGTTTTCATGGGGGGTGGGGGTGCTTCTGGCATGCACGTGGGTCACCTTCTCTGCCCTAGGAGCGTGGGACGGCAGCAGGGGAGCCTCCTTCCAAGTGCTGGGACCGGCTCAGCTTCTCTGCCCTAGGAGCGTGGGATGATGGCAGGGGAGCTTCCTTCCGGGTGCTGGGACCTGCTCAGTTTCTCTGCCCTAGGAGTGTTAACCATAAACTTAAGATGGGTAGAAGAAAGGTTCTTTTCCTCCCTGCATTACAATTTCTGTTTTTTGAAAGATGGAGTAAAGAATATGTGGATGAATGCATGATTGGTAAGAATCATACCCAAGAAAGAGGCCACACTGGTTGAGGGGAAAAGAATTGAGTACATGGGAACAATGATGTCCGGCCTATGGATTACTGTGTACCCTTAGAGCATCTGAATTTCAAATACATAAATATAGTACCTCTCCCAAAGAGTTGTATGATGCTATTTTTTTAAAGAATTTTTTTTGTTCTCAAATTGAAGAGAAAATATACACATGCTGCATTATAATATGATGGAAAGTGTTAAGTGCCCCAGGAGAACCACAGATGGATTGCGTCCTGAGCTTGGTGGGAAAGACAGGGCTGGTGGAGTTAGGGAGAAGGGTGGGCTTGTGTTTTATTTAAATGTACTTCAAGGGAAATGGAGTGAGTGTTCTAATCTCCAAGTTTAGGTCATGTTTAGCAGCACCTTAGCCTCTGGTGTTTTGGTTAAACGTAGGTTCCAGGAAGTTTGGAGAGTTCCAAAAGGCCATTGATAAAATGTTGTAGAAGTCAAGGGTCTAATATTACTAGTTAAAGACTTAAATGCTCACCACCCTCCTTTGTGACCTGTTCCAATAGTAAATTAGCTGTGTTTAACACCATGGTGTGATAGCAGGTGATAGAGAAAGCGTGTTATCTTTAGCAAGTTCTAGTAGAAATGGTAGATGCACCTTGGACTCTGCTGGTAGATTTTCCTCTGAGCTCCTGGGAAACTAAATTCAGATTGTCATTCTTATCTGTCATCTTAAATGGTGAAATGGACTTTTCAGATTCCTCAAACTGTGATACAGTGAGTGAATAAAGTCCCAAGGCAGTATCCAACTGGGGCTACACTGAAAGTTTTATGTTTTTTCTTTCTTCCAAAAAGCCAAGTAATGACATAAAATTTCAGCTCAACAACTGCAGAAGTCTTCCAATTTACTGGTAAAGCACACAGTATTTTCCAAAATGGAAGAAAAATCTCAGGTAACCATTAACATTAGCCCTTTCCATATCAACCAGAAGACAGTGTCTTGAAGATACCATAATGTGAGAGAAAAAAAATTGTTATTGCCCAAATTACCAAAGACTGTATTAAAATTTCTTTCTCTTTAAATGTTAATATTTGACTTATATTTTCCCTGCCTTCTTCTTACTCCCCAGGAGCAATAACTATTGCGTTTTGTGCTTGTAATTTCCAGTTGGTGGCCTGTCTTTTTAACACTCTGTAGTTTTTTTTGTGTATGTGTGTTTTTCGTGAACAGAATTTCTTTAATACAGTCACATGTATCAAGTTTCTTTTATAATGAAGTCTTTTGGTACTATTATGTCTCTAAAAAAATCCACATGACCGGAAAATTACAAGATACCATTATACGTTTTCTTTCCACATTTAAATTTTTAAACAAAAGGGAATTAATCTTTGCGAATGGGGTGGGTAAGGGGACCAACATCAATTTTTCCCCTTTGTACATTCACCAATTATTCCTGGACAGTTTCTGAACAGGCTCATTGTTCTAAATGTCATTTCTGTTACACATCATGGTTCCATGTGCTAAATGTGTGGGTCTTTTGATTCTGTTCCATTGGTTAGTCTACCTTTCTCATAATTTGAAGATTGGGTGAGGAAAGTCCCTTCCCCTCACCATATTGTTCTTCTCTGGCTTTTCTTCACCTTTTCTTATCCTAGAATTAGTATGTGAAGTCTCACAAAAATAAGGCTGACATATTGACTGGAATTGCATTGAATCCACAGGACAATGCAGGAAGAACTGAAATCTTTCTAATAGTGGGCCCATAAATATAGGGATCTCTATTTACGTCTTTATTGTTTTTCACTATAATTTTTTTTTCACTATAATTTTATAATAGTTTGCATATGGGTCTCATTTTTGGATCAAATTAATTCATGTCTTTCATACTTTTTGCTAGTATAAATGCCATATTTTAATGTTCTCTAAATATTTATAGCTGCTGTATAGGAACATATTTGATACATTTATCTTTTATCTAGCTGAATCTTATTTTAGAGATAAAATTATAGGTTCTTTTGAACTTTTATGTAGATAACTATCTGTGAGTAATATAATCTTATTTTTACTTCCCAAATATGCTTTTATTTTCCTTCATGTTGTATTTGCTAGAAACACTAGTATAGAGTTGAGTAGAATCAGCAACAGAAGGCATTTTCTGGTTTTGTTCCTGATTTTAAAGGAAATGCTTTTAAAGTTCTTCCATTAAAAATAACACTTGCTATGGAATTTTTGTAGATATTTTTTATCAGGTTAAGGAAGTTCCAAGTCTGTTTCTAGTTTTGCTTGGTTTTTTAAAAAATCATGAATATGAGTTGAATTTTGTCAAATTCTTTATTCTAATGACATGCTATTCTCTCTTCAATCAACCACTATGATGCATGACAGTTTTAAACTTTCTAACGCTAATTCACACTTGTTCACCTGAATAAACCCAACTTGGACATGGAATTAATAATTTTTACATATTAGAATGATTTAGTCCTTGCAAGGTTAGTGGAGTTCACCTGTTAAATTGTGTGGGCATGGCATTTTATTTAACTATTGCTTCAATTTCTCTGTTACAGGAAACATAAACTAATTCTTCTTGAGGCACTATTAGTAAATTGTATTTTTCCAGCAATTTGTTTCTAGTTCATCTAAGTTTTCAAATGTATTGGTATGCAGTGTTTACAGTATTATTTTATTTTTGACCCTTGTTGGTCTAAACAGATGTCTTTTATATTCTTAATGGTTTTGTGTCTTTTTTTTTAGTTTCTTTTCATATCACATCTATTTTAATAATCTTTCCAAAGAGCCAACTTGGGCTCTGTTGAACCTATTATTTTTTAAATTTCATTGGTGTTTACTTTATTATCATCCTATTTTTCATGGGTTTATTATTTGTTCTTTTCTATAATTATGACAGATTTATTGGAGATTTCTTTTCCATGTCAATCTGCCTCAGGTTTAAATATTACAACATATAATTTAATTGTAAAAAGCCCCATCTGGCAAACATTTATTGTAAGTACTGATATACTGCATTTACTTTATGTATTTTCTTTTCCGTGTCCTCCAACCCTATGCCTTTGTCACCCCACTGACATTCGAGGAATGAGTTTTTGTTGTTGATTACACAGTCCCTTAATTCAGCTGTTTTCTATTGGTTAGAATTATTCACTCTATTTCTATTCTCTTAATGGTTACTCTTGGTAGGTAACAGGGAAAGGGGATGTTACCACAACCCTCATCTCCTGTGAGCCATAACAGCATAAGGCAAATTAAAGAATAAAGACAGGAAACAGGATTTAGAGCAGAAGCTGGGTTCTGGGCCTAATCAATGCTGCTCTGAGCAGTATAAGACAAAGGGACCTGAGCTTGCCACTATTTATTTGGTTCATAGGGAGTAACAGATGACTCAGAGGGTGGCAATAACCCTAAACTGAGAAGGATCTTATAATTGGAGGAAGTATCCAATGTCTTGGAGGGTGGTGGTAATCCTATGACCACGAGGATCTTATGTTGATAAGGACGGTAAGATGCTCAAAGACGTTCTTACAACAGTAGGCGGAATGAATTAAGCCGATAAGGAATCTGTCCCTCCCTAGGTGAAACCTTTCTCTTACTACTCAGTTCTCAAGGAAACAGGATGTCTTAATAAAGAAAATGAAAAAATGGAAACAAAGTCTTTGTAAATAGGGAGGGATTGAGGGGTTGAAGGGAGGGCAGGGGAATGGGGAAAAATTAAGAACCAAGAGAGATTATGTAAAGGTGCAAATTTCCAATGATGAATTTCATTATATTGTATACTTAAAATATACCAATAAAATTAATTAAAAAAAAAAGAACCAAGATGTCTTCAGCTGATGTAATCTTGCCCTTGAGTGTCACAGCATCACGGGACCATTGAGGTCTCAGCTATGACCAGAGGCAAAAATGGAGTTGTTTCAGCATGTCATAGCCAGCCTCTAGGCAAGAAGACTAGCCCTAATCATAATTTAATTATGAAATAATTTTTCCCCAAAATTATGTAGAATGGCTCCCAACAACTCTTGAAATTTTTCCATATGTATTTAGGCTCTAGTGGTACTATTAAATGCAAACAATTTTATGAACTTAGAATACACTAATTTCCATTAACTCTTCTGAAACATTATACACCCAGTATTTGCTTCACCCTTTTATATCCCCCACTAATTAATATACCTTTTTATTATATAATGTCTAAATTTACATACATGTTTGCCATTTTATATCCTAGCTATATCTTGCATCTCACATTGTCCTTTCTTTCAGAAGTCCTTTATTGCAGGTCAACTGGTGGCAAACTCTTTTCCTTTTCTAATGTATAAATGTAAATACCATTCTTTCAAAAAGTTTTACTGGGTACAAAATTTTAGTTTGATAATACAGTAATAGTCTTTCAAGTGTCTCTTGGCTCCCTGAGGCTAGAAGTTGGCTGTGAGGCCCCTTTGTTGGGCAGTATTTTTCTCTGGCTGCTTTCTAGGTCTTTTCTGGTGGTCAGGAGTTTTTAGTATTTCTAGGGTAGGTTTATTTATCCTGACAATTCGTGGTTTTTGTTTTAAAACTTTCAGCCATTATCTGCTTAACCGTTCATTCATTCCTCTGCAGGAATTCCATTTAGACATTAGATCTCATTTTTTCCGATCTCTCCTATTTTCCATTCCATTGTTCGTCTTTGCTACATTCTAAGGAATTTCTTCAGAACTATTTTCCAATTCAGTAATTTTCTTCTCAGATACAATTTTTCACTAAGGTTTTTTTTTCACTTCAAAAACAATTACACTTTTTAAAAAATTTCTACAAGTTTTGGTTTTTGTTCTTCTAATTATGCCTGCTCACTTTATTTATTACTTGCTCTTCTTTGCAAATGAATGTTTTATTTAAACATCTCATACATAGCTGCACTGCACGCTACATCTGATGGCTCCAGGATCTGCGACCCTTGGCGAGTAAGTCTGGTATTTGCTGATGCTGCTCTCAGGATGTTCCACCTTCTTTTAGTCTTCATATGCTTAATGAGCTTACTGCTTGATGTTAATCTGTAGGAATTTGGGGGGACTAAATTGGGTAAACATTTCTTAAGACAAGGTAGTTGTCTGACAATTTCAAAGAGGTGTTACCAACCCAGAACTATTTATTAGCCCCTGAGAAGTTGAAGTTTCAGGCTCAAGTTCTTCCCTGTCTGTCACACCTCTCCTTCACAAAGGCAAGGATTTTAGTTTCAGAATGTTATTTTTAAAAACACTCATTTGGAGTTACATCTTTTCTGTAAAGGGCCAGACAGTAAGGTTTTACAGACATAAAACCATAATTACTCAATTTGGGCTCTATTCCAGTGAAACTTTTTACAAAAAAAGATGACAAGTCAGCTCTTGACAGAAGGTCACAGCTTGCCAATCTCATGATTTAGAGAGCAAGTTTTATCAATTTATTTGCTAAATAGCACTTTTTGTCTTTTTGTTTAACTTCATTTTTCTTCTTATTGAAAAACATCCTCTAGTACTTAAAGTGATAGGCTTTGGATCTGTTAAAAATACTGTTACACTCATGTGCCACATGCCATTTCAGCCAACAGTGGGCCACATACATGATGGTGTCCCTATAAGATTTATCACCTAGGGACACTACAGCCATCTTTGTGTAAGTATACTTTATGATCACACAAGAACAAAAATGCTCAAGGACACACTTTCCAGAATGTATCTGTTGTTAAGCAATGAATAACTATTTTACTCCCATGTTTGGCTGGATACACAGGCACATCTCATTTTATTGTGTTCCATCTTATTGCATTTTTAATACAAACTAAAGGTTTGTGGCATTATGATTTGTGTTGTATAATGAGCAAATTCACTGGCACCATTTTTCCAAATGCAAAATTCTTATTTAATGTCTATGTCACATTTTGATAATTGTTCAATGTTTCAAATATTTTTGTCATTATTAATGTTATGGTGACCCATGTTTAGCCACCTTTGATATTATTACCCTGTTTTGTAGTGTCATCAATCTTATATAAATGGCAAACTTAATAAACGTTGTGTTTTGAGTGCTCTACCAACTAGCAGTTTCCTTTCTTCTCTCTTCAAGGTTCCCTACTCCAAGAGACCCAATAATTTCAGTAATACTGAAAATAGGCCAATAAATAACCCTACACAGCTTTTGTTGTTACTAGGGATTGAGCCCAGGGCCTTTGCACTGATCTATGAGTTATGGTTAGCATATGCATTTAAAAATATTTATTACAGTGAAAGATACATTGCCATTAACTGCCCTAAGTATAGCCCTCCCCACTTCTCACACACTCCTTCTATCGTTCTTCCCACTTTCTGAAGCAGTTCTGGAAGTCTTCTTTCATGTCTTTAGTTGTACTATCATGGCTGCCCTGATGACCTGAATAAATTCAAAACATTTACCTTTTATAATTTTGACTTTGGAGAAGGGCTGGAAGTTGCATGATGCTAGATCCAGTGAATAAGGTGGATGAGAACACACCATACGATTTTCATAAGCTGGCCTTTTTGTGGGTGGCACAGCAGCATCCACTGTACTTTTTTAATCACATCCCATACAGACACTCCTGAAAGAGGGCTTCCAGAACTACTGCAGAAAAATGGCAAGAATGATGATGTGTGTTCAAAGCAAAGGGAAGTATTCTGAGGGAGACTAATGGCAATGTGTCTTTTACTGTATTTTAAAAATTTAAACATTCACCATACAGCCTCAGTCCATTTTTCTTCCAAAAATTTTTGAGACAGGGTCTTGCTAAGTTGCCCAGGCTGAGCTTGAACTCGCCATCCTCCTGCCTCAGCCTCCCAGAGTGCTGCAATTGCAGGCGTGCTTCATCATGCCTAGTCTCTCAATTTAAGTCAAAAGCTAGATATGATCAGTATATGTGCTGCTGAATTGAGCACAAGCTAGATATAATTAAATGAGGAAGGCACGCTAAAAGCCAAGATAGGCTGAGCACTAGGTCTGTTGCACCAAACAGTTAAACTTGTAGATGCAAAGTTTTCAAAGAAATTAAAAGAACTACTCTAGTGAACAAATGATAAGAAAACAAAAGAGCCTTACTGCTGAAGTGGATATTTTAGGGGCCTGGATAGATCACACTAGCCACAATATTCCCTTAAACCAAAGCCTAATCCACCATAAGGCCTGAATTCTCTTCAATTCTATGAAGGCTAAGAGAGATGAGGAAATTTCAAAAGAAAAGTCTGAAGCTAGCAGAGGTTAGTTCATGAAGTTTCAGGTAAGAATCGGTCTCTCTGTAACATAAAAATGTAAGGCAAAGTGGCAAGGTCTGATAAAAAAGCCACACCAAGTTATCTAGGAGATCTAGCTATACCAAACAAATTTTTAATGTAGATAACAGTCATAGATAAGACGCCACCTAGGACTTCCATAGCTAGAGAGGAGAAGTCAATGCCAGGCTGCAGGGCTCTGAAGACAGAATGATTCCTGTGTTAGGAGATAATGCAGCTGATGACAAAGTAGAACCCAATGATCATTTACCAAGAGCTCTGGCAGAGATGCCTAAGAGAAGTCATGTTGTTTCCATGTCTGGTAACATAGCACTTGTTCTTTATCTCATGGACCAGGGAATAATTTAGACACACACCATTGATAATTATTCCTTTGATGGACCCGGGCAAAGCAAACTCAAAGTCTTCTGAAAAGATTATTCTAGTTGTCATTCAGAACATTTCTGATTCATTGGAGGTGGTCAGAATATCAACATTAATGGGAGTCTGTATTTCAACTCTCATGGATGACTGAGAGGAAGTAACTGCTAATGTGGTGGAAACAGCAAATGAACTAAAAGCGGAGCCTAAGTGTGTGACTGAATTGCTATAATTTCATGATAAAAATTTTATCAGATGAAGAGTTGCTTATGAACAAGAAAATGGTTTCTTTAGATAGAATCTATTGAACATGTTAGAAATTGATCAAATGATAACAAGGACTTAAGAGAATATCAACTTAGTTGATAAAGCAGTGGCAAGATTTGAGAGGACTAACTCCAATTTTCAAAGCAGTTCTGCTGTGGGTAATAAATTTTTGATTTTAACTGTCTTCCAACTGTGTTGAAGGCCTGGTGGCACATACAACAGTGTTCAGAGGTAGGACCTTTGGGAGGTGACTAGATCACAAGGGCTCCGACCTCTCAAGGGCATTAATCCATTCATGGATTCATAACCTAATGGTCTACTGGGAGAAGGTAGACACTTTAGCAGCGGGACTTAGCTGAAGGAAGGCCATGGGAGGTATGTCCTTGAAAGCTGTATTTTGTCCCTGGCCCCATCATTTCTTTTGCTTCCTGGCTGCCATGAGGTGAGAAGTTTTTCTCTCCGCCATATGCTCTCCACTATCATGTCCTGCTTTATCACAGGCCTAGCAACAATGGAGCCACGCCTGTGCTCTGAAACCAAGAGCCAAGATAAACCTTTCCTCCTTTAAGTTGATGTTTCTCAAGTATTTAACACAGTGGGCAAAATGGTTATCAAATAACATTTCATTATACAGAGAAATCTTTCATGAAAGGAAGAGTCAAATGCTGTGGCAAATCTGTCATCTTAAGAAATTCCCCAGCTACCTCATTCTTCAACAACCCTGGTGAGTGAGCACTCATCAGCACTGAGGCAAGACCCTCCATCAGAAAAAAACATGATTCCCTGAAGGCTCAGATGGTCATAGGCGTTTTTTAGCAATAAAATTTTCTTAAATGAAGGCTACATACATTTTTAGACAATATACAATTGCATATTTAATATGCTATAGCATAGTGTAAACACAACTTTTATATGGACTGGGAAGCAAGTTCATTATGATTTGTTTTACTGTGATACTCACTTTATTGTGGGGGTCTGGAACCAAAGATGGCAGTATCACCAAGATTTGCCTGTAAGATTTCTAAATTCCTTCAACTCTTTGAAGTTTTTATGCATCATCAGCTCGCAACTAGTACTACCAACAAGAAGTCTGAGGTCAATATGATTATCAGTTGTATTCTGTAGTTAAGTTTTTTCCTGTCACTAATAATTTTTAAGAATCATAAGATCTTTAATACGATAAGGCTACAGACATCAGGTATTCGGTACAGTTTTCCTCTTATTTATGTCACTTGCCCCTCAGTCGGCCTTTTCTACTAGCAATTTCTCAATTTCTAATTTACTCTGTTTTCTACTGAGCCTGCATTATTTTTCCTACTTATTTTCAGTTACCCTGGGGGAGGGGAGGTAGGCAAGGGCTTAGATGATTGTCTTGAAACCTGTTTCCTTAGCTTTCAGAAATCACCAGAAAAGCAAACTACTTGGCATAGGATTTCCTTGTTTTTCACCTCTCCTTCACAAGCATACAGGTTTCAATCACAAAAAACTTAAAATGCCTCAAATGTACCACTTTATTTCAAATACTAAGCCTTAGCAAACTGCTGTTCTTTAAAAGTTCCTTCGCCACAATCCCAGGCTCCTAGTGGAGTGAAGCTCAGCCGGTCCCCAGCACCCGGAAGGAAGCTCCCCACCTCCATCCCAGGCTCCTAGGGCAGTGAAGCTCAGCCGGTCCCAGCACCTGAAAGGAAGCTCCCCCGCTGCCATCCCAAGCTCCTCGGACAGAGAAGATGACCCGCGTGCATGCCAGAAGCACCCCCTCCCCGTGGAAATGAGAAGACAAATAAACAAGCCTCAAAAACAGACTTCCAGATCACCTACAGCAACCCC
>NW_004624826.1:5092979-5108519 GCF_000247695.1 Heterocephalus glaber | reverse complement strand
TGCAAATAGGGAAGGGTGGAGGGGGTGAAGGGAGGGCAGGGGAAGGAGAAAAAAAATAAGAACCAAGAGACTCATGTAATGGTACAAGATCCCAATGAAGAATGTAACTGTATTTTACACCTAAAATGTACCAATAAAATTAATAGGGGAAAAAAAAGAAAAAAAGTTCCTTCCCCACTGTCTGTTTTGAAAATTTCTTTGTAGCTCCAACATCTCTTCCTATAAAAGCATTCCAGATTGCCCTTATATTCTCCTCTCCACAAAAATGAATCATTCCTTTTGTCCTACTATTCTACCTTATCCATACTTAATAGTACCTTTTTTTGAGAAATAATTCATATAGTGTAACACTCAGCTTTTAGTATTTTGTACCTAAGTACATAATTTAATGGTTTTTGGAAGTCACAGGGTTTTTTAACCATCGCTACTGATGCCAAACTATTTCTGCCATACCCCAAAGAAACCATGTATCCAGTCTCCCCATATCATTGCCTCCTCCCAGCTTCTGGCAACCACTCATCTACTGTGTTTTCTGCAAAGTCCATTTATACACCGAACCCCACAATATGTGGTCTTTTGTGCCCAGCTTGTTGAATCTAGCATAATGCTTTCAAGTTTCATCTATGTTTTATCATATATCAGCACCCCTTGTATGGCTGAGAAATACTCCACAGAATTAAACAGACCACATATTGCTTACCTACCAGCTGATGGACACTTGGTTTGTTTCCATTTTGGAGCAACTGTAAATAATCATTTATCAGATAAATGGTCTGTGAATATTTTCTCCTATTCTGTTGGCTGTCTTTTCACTTTGGTAAAGTCTTTTAGGGCACTAAAAAGACACTTTATTTAGGTTTATCGTAATTTAGACAAATTCCAGTGTGGTGCTTAGTTGACTGTCAACTTGAGTAGGGGGAATGCACAGCTGAACTGAGTCGGCATGGTTCTGGGTGTTGAAGACCCACTTAAGGAGGCTAGCTGTTGGATGGTACGGCATTCTGATACTGACTTGCATGGGACATTGCCATGGGCTCCAGGACTCGGGCTGGATTCTTTGGATCTCTAGTGCACAGACAGATCTTTTGCAGTCTTCTACATTTGATTCTGTGGGTGGATACTGTCAGCTAATCTTGGAAATTTCTGCATCTTGCATTAAATCTGTTTCTCTTGCAAACACTGACTACAACATCCAGCATCTATTTTGTTCTTTTGTTGCTTATGCTTTTGGTGTCTTAAGAGACTGTCTTACTCACTTTCTCATTGCTGCAACCCAATGCCCAATACTCACAACTTAAAGGAAGAGAAGTTTATTTTGGCTCACACAAAACAGCTCCAAGATGGAAGACAGAAAAGTGGCTCACATCATGGTAGCCAGGAAGCAGAGAGTGAAGGGAAGAACTGGGAAGAGAGAGAAACTCTCCCAGCTCATGGCTCCAGTGACCTCATCTTTGATCACATCCACCTCCTAAAAGCACATTCAAATAAAAACCTGCCTTTGAGCACATGAGGCTTTCGGGGACATTCTCAATCTAAATCGTAGGAGACTGCAGCCTCATCCAAGGACATGAGGATTTACACTTTTTTTTCTAAGAGTTTTACAGTTTTAGATCTTACATTCAGGTCTTTGATCCATTTGACTTAATTTTTATGTGTGTTGTGAGGTAGGGTCTTAATACACTTGTGCTGTAATAACACAACACCTGAGACAAAATAATTTATTCAAAACAAATTTCTTTCTCATAGATCTGACAATTGTGATGTCCAAGATCAAGGTGTTGGCAGGACTGCTCTCTACTTCCACTGTGGTAAATTCTTCCAAAGGGGAAGAATGCTGTGTCCTCATGTGGTGAGACAGACAAAGGCGAGAGAGCACTCTCTTGAATCTTGAGCTCTTTTAGAAAAGGTGCTAATTGCATTAAAGATGGCAAGGCCCTAACGACCTCAGCACCTCCCCAACTCATACATACCTCTTAATATAACTACTGCATGTGGGATTCAGTTTCAGTACCATCCTTCAAACCATACCAAGTCCAAATTCATTCCTTCTTACATGGATATCCAGTTGTTCTAGTACCATTTATTGAATAGGCTATTCTTTCTCCCACTGAATGGTACTGGCACCCTCGTAGAAAATCAATATATGGGTTTATTTCTGGATTCTTGATTCTATTCCACTAATCTCTATATGCTTTTCTTCATGTTTAAGAGCACTTTAAACAATGCACATAACTGTTTATCTCTGTTAAACTCTTGACTTCCTCAAGGTCAGAAGCCCCATCTTTATTTTAGTGTTTTTAACACAGTTTTTAACAGATTCTAAAAAAAATCTAAAATTAACCACTATCTTTACCTATTTGGAGAAGAGTGGGAATGGAGTCCACAGGAAAGGAGGCTTCTTTTCCCTTTACATTATAAAGTGGTTTTGAAATTCTGGTATTTTATCTCTATCACTTGAAACAGTAACTATTCTAACATTTACTAAACACCTTCTCATCCAGTAATATGTGCACTTAGAGGGTGAGGCAGTAAGTAATAAACCCGAATGTCTACAGTTAAAAGCAGTGATAAAATGCTGTCTTACCACCCTCCCTGGTTTTGATTACAGTCATTGTAAGATGGAGCTGGAGGAACCAGAAATCACTATCAACAACCTGGCTATCTACGAGTCTCCCAATCGCTCATTTAGTCTTCTTGAAGGATAATTTAATCTCAGCTTGCTGTGGTAGAAATGTGCAAAGATAGTATACACCAAACAGATAAGTGGGAAGCTAGGCAAGGAGTGTGTCTCTAGGAAAAGGGCCCATGACCAGATGGACCCTGATGTCAAAAACGCAAAGAAAATCCAGGAATAGTGGCACGCACTTGTAATCCCAGCTACTCAGGAGATTGAGGCAGCAGGCTCACAAGTTCAAGTTCAGCCTAGACAATTTAGTAACTTGGTGAGATCCTTCAAGATAAAAAGTATTTTTAAAAAACCCAAAGGGCTGAGGATATAGCTCAGTGTGAAGATCCTGGGTTCAATTCTCAGGATCACAAAAAGAAAAAAAAATTGATTTCAATGTCAAAAGAATTTAACACAGGAAACAGGGTTTGTTATGGCTTGTGTTTAATGTTCCCACAAAGCCACAAGTGAATGAGGTGGGGCTATTCTGGAGGTGCCTGACTCTAGAGTGTGCTGCTGGAATTAAGGGCGTGTGATTACTAACCCACTACACGTGAGGGATAGGTTCCACACCGTGCTCATCCTTGGTACTCTGAATAAGATAAAAGGGGCAGGAAGATGGCGTTAAACCTTCTTGCTGCCTTTGCTGCTTTGTGGGCGCCATGCTGTTTCTCCTGGGTGCTCCCTGCCTCAGAGCCAGCCTGTAATGGACTGAAACCTGTATGAACTGTAAGCCGTATAAATCCCTTCCCCTCTAACTTAGGATATTGAGGATTTTGTCTCAGCAATGAGAGAAAATTAACACAGGGTTTAAATTGTATTAATTATATGATTTGGGAATTTTTATTATTTCTGAAGGGAAAGAATAGTTGTATTCTCCTAAAGTAAATCCCTGAGGCCTATTGTTTTCTACATATAGTTCTGAAACATAACCAATTACTATTGCTAAGATTCTAAAAATATAACTTGAACAATTTTTTTTTTTTTTGGTACCGGGGATCGAACTCGGGTCCTTGCGCTTGCGTAGCAGTCGGCAAAACCACTGAGCTAAATCCCTGGCCTAACTTGAACAATTAACACAACTGAATTCAGATAACACAGAATAGGACTTAGGTAACTGAAGTCATGGGTCTGAATTTTAATTTTAGATCTTTGTTCCTCTTCCTAAGCTAACCCAATTATTATGATGCTGATTTTTTAGGAAGATAAAATGGTTTCAAAATTAGGATATGAAGTTTTAAAAACCCCTATTTGCAAATATAGTATATAAATTTATAGTCTATCAATTTTTTTCTTGTTCGTGGTGACTAGAGGTCAGTGTAACGTGTCACGAATATGGTCTTTGGAGTTAGAGAAAGACCTGGCTGAAAATAACAGTTCTTTCACTTAGTAGCTAAGTGACCTAAGTTCTTTTTCCCTTGGTCTAAATGGAGATGTCTCCTCCTTCAGAGTGATAAAGACTTCACAAAATTCTCTAGGAGGGAAGGAGGGAAGGAAGGGAAGGACGGAAAGAGAGGAGGGAGGGAGGGAGGAAGAGAGGGAGAGAGGAGAGAAAGGTGGGTAGGTAGGTGGAGGGAGGGGAAGGAGACAGAGAAAGAACAAAGGGGAAGGAAGAAGGGAGGAAGGGAAAGAGGGGAAAGAAATCCAGAAGCCAGGCATGGTGGCACATGCCTGTGATCCCAATAATCTGGGAGGCTAAGGCTGGAGGACAGTAAGCTCAAGGCCAGCAAGCTCAAGGCCAGCCTGTGCAAGCTTAGAGTTTGTCTCAAAATAAGAAACAAAAAAGGGCTGGGGATGGAGCTCACTACGAATGCTCTGGGTTCAATCCCTAGTACTGGAAAAACAAGGTCCATACACTGGGTACTCAATAGTCAGTAAAGCAGCGTCAGTCACCTCATCGCTGGGACACCACACCTGATCCAACTTAAAGGAGGAGAGATTTACTGTGGTCACATTTTTAGTCCATAGCTGGCCAGCTCTAAGGCAGGAAGGCGTGGTGGAAAGAACTTGTAGAGGAAAGCTGCTCATGTCATGGGAACCAGGAAACAGAGGGGAGGAACTGGGAGGAAGACAATGCCTGTCTAGGTCACACTCCCAGTGACCACCCCTAAGCGGTACCCACTTCCTAAAAGCAAGTTGGCCGCAGCGCCGCATAATTCCACCACCTTCCAAAAGCCCCATGTATGAGTGCGAGTCATTTGGGAGACACCTAGATATAAACTATAACAAGGAAAGTATGTATATTAAGACAAATCATCCCCTTTAAAGTCCCATGACAGACAAAAAGTGATTCTGTATAATCAGAGGGACTAAAATTTCATGTCAAGTTAGACCTGAATTAGTATGCTCTGTCATCGCCCTGTGTCATCTTGGCTTGTGGTTCTAAATAAAAATCTGTTTTCCTCCTCTTGGATTGTATAGGCAGTTTAAGTCAGTCACAAACAGGGTAGATACCAGTATGACTGACATCTGCTTGGTCTATGTAAAGTTTGGTGGTCCCATGGACCTGGGATTTAGTCACTAGCCATGTGATTTGGGATAAATTGCATAATCTTTCTCATTTTGGTGTCTCATCCTTCAAGTGACTTCCTTTGCCAAAGTAAGCTTATTTTAAGGCCTCTTTAAGTACCCAAACTTTATTTTTGCTAAAGCCTATTTTCTTAGTTATATGCAATGCAAATAGCCTGTAGGTCTTTAGTATAAGGTTCCTATTTTATAACGGAAATAAAGAAATATTTTAGAACCATTCATGGAAGATACTCAATACCTTTATTATAGGGTAAAGAATTATCAATTATTTGGAGAATTTGTGGATACTGCTGGAGGAATTGGAGATGCTCTCTAGTAAGCGGGTTATCCCTCTTCCTCGAGCATGGCTGTTTTGGCCTGGAATTTTCACCCCAGATGGGTAATCATCTAGGATATTGAAAATATAATGAAAGTAATACACAATTTTACAACTTTATTATAAAGAGATGTCTCAACTGACCTTTATCCTACCGTGGGCCCCTCATTAAGGCATAATTTAAAGGGTCGTGAATAGGAAAAAGATTCTTAAATAAAGGCAAAAACTGAACAAAAATGTTTCTTTTTGTTTTTAGGGTAGGAAATCCTAATTGCTTTAGGTACCACTTGAAATCTGATGTCACTAGCTTTTCTCATCTCCCCAAAAGTATCATCACATCAAAGCTACAAAACTATAGCTACAAGAAAAAAAGATTTTTCTTCTAAATATTCTCAATGAAAGTCTAAGGAATAAGTTATATTCAAAGTGATATGAAAACATACACATCTAAATAAAATGCCCAGTTCAGTAGGTTTCTGAAGCTAATCTAGCAATATCTGTTTAAGTACCATACTCTGGGATTTCAGTGAGTTTTAAGGGTCTAACTTCTGTAAAATGTATTCTATAAAATTTAAGATGCTTACCAGAGGGTGTGTTTGATCTTTGTTCCTGATTAGAACAGCTGAAATGAGAGAATCCTGGACTCTCAACCCTTTGATTCTGTAAAGCAACAGAAAAATACCAGGGGAAAAATACTTATTTCTTATCAATTATTAGATGTTCTAAATAAATTTCAGATTACTCTTTTAAAAATGCAAACACACACCCAAATACTTTTCACATCTCTGATGTTCTTTTGCTGCAAAAGGGGTGAAAGAAATAGTGCGGACTCAGGAAGATCGAGGGAGGGCCTGACATTTTTTTTAAAAAGATGAGATTTTAGCATGTTTGCTACACAGAACGTTTGCTAATAGCATGTTTGCTAATAAGAATGATTCAGAACAGGGGGAAAATATGACGATTGAAGAAATTTGAGTTATAAGTAGGAAAATGGATGTACCCCGAGCCCAAAATGTTAAGTGAAATCAGTCAGACACAAAGCTTAAATGTCTCAGTTTCTTATTTGTAAAAGCCAGAGTACAGTTAAAAGGATGAAGTGAAAGAAAGATGACAGCGGGCAGGGACAGGGCTTTTGTAAGTGGGAAGGGGACCAAGAGATGGGCGGGGAGGAAGCAGGAAGAGCTGAGATGCGTTAATACACACGGGCACCGGCTCCCACAGCGACTGCAATCCCTGGGCATCGTAAACATGCACTAAAGAAACGGAAAGTCACTGCAGTCCTGCCCTCAAATCACTACGGACAGAGTGGTTTTAAGTAGGAATGCAGATGATTACCCACTGATTAAAATGGGTAAAAACGGGATAAATATGGTAGATGCAGGTAGGTAAGGCAGGAATATTGAACAATCTTTTGTGACTGCTTCTGTTTTGTCAGAGAAGTAGGAAGCATTAGTATTAGCTAGAGCAAGTAAGGGAAGGGGTGAGAGAAACTAGAAGGAAAAAAGAGGAGAGAAACAGTGCAGGAATGAAAGATTAAGACGTTCGTGACCAGGCCTTCATTTGCACGTCTTGCTGCCAGGTAGCTTGAATCCCTGGTGCTGCATGTGTGACTGTCCC
Organism: Heterocephalus glaber; assembly: GCF_000247695.1. The sequence continues at coordinate 5,101,392 of NW_004624826.1, read as the reverse complement.
ATCAGGTGGAACGTTCTGGTGGTCCAAGCCAGCGGGAACGTGTTAATCAGACTAGAGACATGGGTAACTACCAGGCAACATCAATGGTCCGCTTAAATTGCTGGTGATGAAAATTCAGTAAGACTAGTTAGCATGGTGGTACCTTTCCAGGCTCATTTGGCTTCACAGGTGTAGAAGCTGAACAGGCGAAGAGTTAGATTTAATCAGTTAGTTTCTCACACCATCTGTGAGAAGAGAAAAAGGGCCCGTGGAGTTGACAATGAGTGCAGGGCAATAGGAATGACAGAGTAAGGAATCTAAGGCAGGAAGGAAGGAGGCGAGGGAGCAGCTGGGATTGAGGTGGTGAGAAAGCGGACACAAGGGTGTATCTTTGGGGCCTATCAAGGAGTGTGAAAGAACGAGCCATGAACCGTGCGTTCCACAAGAGGTAAAAAAAAATGTTGGCACTGAGCAATGTGCCACTAAGGAACACAGTGGTAATGACAAGGGAGGATGTTTGAAATTGAGGCTATGAAGAAAGTACCACTGGGGTTTAGGATATGATCACGGGAGTGGGAACTTTTCTATGGTGGAAGACACTCAAAGAAAGAAGTCAAGGAACTGAACTGAGAGGTCAGGTTGCTGGAAGAATCATCTATGGGGAAAATTAAAGATTCTGAGGGGAGAATTGCTCTCCTACATCAGTGCAAGTGAGGAGGAGGATGAACTTAAATGTTTGCTCACTTCAAAAAGGTACAGCAGTCTGAATGGCATGCGATTCAAAGCTTGGAAGTTTTAGGGAGAAGGTATGAAAACCTCTGGAAGCCAAAATGAACGAGAGCCACTTCTAAGGTAGGCCTACGGCAAACTAGGGAGAATAAGACGGCATCATTTGAAAGGGCAAACAAAGAAGCAGTATTCTTAGACAACAGCCAAGGTCTATTTAGAAACAAGAAGGTGAAGGGACTTTCCCAAGAAGTTGAAGATAGCTATGATTCTGCTGATAACCAAGGCTTCTTACCCAGTAACGCCCTGCATCCAATACAACCATTTTGGGTGTCACGCTATTGCTGGCCTCATAGTCCTGAAGTGGTATGTGAGCTCCCGTGAGCTGGATTCCAAAGAGAGTGGCCAGTGAATTGCTGATGCAGTACCTTTCAAAGGAAACAAGAGGAAGTTCATTACAAGAATCTCATCAGTTCACTCAAAGAGCATTCTTATTTTAAAATTTCTAACAAAGCACCTGAGAAATACTATTCTAAATTGGGAAGAAAAGAAAGAGGTAAGGAAGCGATTTGCATTATATGACAAGTTATTACTGGTAAGCAATCTTCTGATTAACAGTAAGTAGAATAAAACTTCAGGTTACAAGGAAATGGGAAATGGATCATGATTTTCAAATGTTCAAGGCAAGCAGAGGGCAGAAGCAGAACTAAAACTACAATTACCAACAGTTAATCTTTTTTTTGCGGGGGGTACTGGGGATCAAACTAGGGACCTTGCACTTTTGAGGCAGGCAGTGGAACCACTGAGCTAAATCCCCAGCCCCTCCAACAGTTAATCTTTAGAACCAGTTATCACCTGCTGTGCAAAAGGCCCACTAGAGGACCTAAAGATCTGGGACTCCAAGTACTTTTACTACAAAATGAGAAGAAAAAAGGTATACGTTTTGGGAGCACTTTCACAAGAAAAAGTTGTCCTTAACATGGTTCTGCCAGCTTGAACTACTGGTGGTGTATGTGTGACTGTCCCATCAGATGGCCTGTACCACCTTTGGGGCTGTCCAATGCTGCTCCATGGGACAGTCATGGATGTACCATCGGTGGTTCAGAGCCACCTGACAGTGAAACATATGAATTACAGCCCCATTGTGAACATGTTAGTGTCAGTAGGGAATTTCACTCTCCTACAGGAGTCCAAGAAGGAAAAATTTCAGTAAGTGTTTCTGAAGATTCACCCCAACTGTTCAGGTAAGTAGTGATGTTGACATAAGAACAAAAGTAGCATGAAATAAAAACCACCTTTGCTTTATAATAGAATGTGTAGTAAGGAAGGTGAACAGAGATTCACTCCAGCTGCCACAACAATAGCAAGTAAAACAGTCAGAGAAGAATTTAACAGAGTATATCTAGGAAGAAACTCCTTTTCCCAACTTACGCGATCTTCTTGCAGACAGCTAAAGCACAGAAGAGAATGTCATGTTCTTCATGCCACTTGCACCTGCATTTAAACAATAGGTTTTACTCTCCTTACTGAAGTGGTACTGGGTAAGGGTTTTTTCTATGTGCTATTTCTAACTTACCTCACTGAAATCATTTAAGGAAAACTGACAATATTACTCAAAGTTTCCAATTTAACAGACAAAGATTAACAAAATATTACTGTTGCTCTCTGCATACAAATTCATGATACTATGCAAAGTACACATAGCCATAATAGTTAAATCTTACTTAGAAATAAAAAAGGGGCATTCTGGAGGCACAGGAGTGACTAAGGGTAACATTTGCTAGCACTGTTCTAGGCAGCTGGCATAGAGGATTAAATGAAACATTAGCACAAAACTTTCTAGTGGGGAAGGCAGATCCAAAAAGGTGAAAGTATAACAAATATTAAGTTAGATAATGTTAAGTTCTAAGGAGGAAAAAGCTATATCAAATGTTAAGAAGGGGCAACATTTTAGATACAGTGTCCAGAAAAGGCATCATTGAGGAGGTGATGTTGGAGAGACAAAAAGTAAGCGGTGTGATTCAGTACAATGTCACACAGACTGAAACAACATACTTTAATGGTGAAAGCCACTATAAACCTGAGCCACTAGAGTAAATGATTTATTAAGATATAGAAAAAGCCACCTGTAATCACAGCACTCTGGGAGGCTGAGACATGAGGATCACAAATTTGAACCCAGCTTGGATAATTTAGTGACTTAGCTAGACCCTGTCTCAAAATATGGAAAAGACTGGAGATGTAGTGCAGTGCAAAGGCCCTGGGTTCAAATTGTAAACAATTCTTTAAAAAATGTTTTAAAAAGACTCACAAAGGATTACTTGCATAATACAAATTGTCTAAATTTAGCAAGAATCTTCATTTAAAGCTGCAAACTTGATGTATGATACAAATGTAAAAAGTCAGTTTCACTGGATGGCAATTATTTAACTAAAACAGGACTTTCTAAAATGAAGATTAAACATTTCCCAGTGTACTTCCAAAGAAAAGTGATTTACTAAATATTATTCACAAAACTCTGTAATGAAGCTGTAAGTTAAAAACTAAACCTAACTTCGTAGACAGCCAACTAACTATACAGTCAAGCGATTTCTAGGTTTTAGTTTTGCTCCTCACCTAGAACTCAAGCCCAAGGGCTCCTATCTCTCATACATTTTCTACTGGAGATCAGACATGAAATCAAAGTAATTGGAAAGCTTACAATATACTCAAGGATTAAAACAAGCAAAACATAAAAATATGATCCTGGGAGAAAATGCCTCCAAATCTAGTGGCAGTATTAAAAATGGCATTGTCTTGATATGTTTTTACTCCCAACTCCTGATCTTCTTCCTCCAAATCATACCAATCCCCCTGAAAAATATTTTTCTAGTAAAGTTCGTTCTACATGTAGCAAATCAGATCTGCTTTGTGTATTTTGTTAAGCTATTAATATTTACTATGCAGCCTTAAATCTAGGTCCAACTGTGACATAACTGTAAAATCTCAGGTGTATTTTATATGAAAATCCTCTCCAAAGTTCTATCATTAGGCCACACATGCATTCACAGCTTACTTCCAAAGCTTCCAGGACTACATCTCACTCAATGAAGTAAAGCAGAAAGGCCTTTACACTCTTCTTTTCCACCTCAAAAAGTTCCAAGTCTCCTGTCCTATTTCAAGGTTAAGCTTCCTTCTTCTTTTCAAGGATACTCCTGCCTTGAGAACCACCACTATCCTACACCTATATACATACTCTAGTCAAACTCACTGCTTTTTAACGGTAGTCTGCTTTCATTATAGTCACTGTTCAAGCAATTTTATACTAGAAAGAGCCTTCATCTCAACTCCAATCTTTGCTCATACAAATTCTATCCATCTATTTACTCCACAAAATATAGCTTTTAAACTTTTACACTGAAGTGATTTTGCTCTCATTTCATCTATCATCTTTTGAAAGTCTGGCGGGAGTTACTAAGAATCCGGACATGGTTCTAGTGTCTATACATGGTATGCTGTATACAAGAAACATATTTAACCCAAAAAGAAACTCACAGACTGAAAAACAAGGGATGGAACACAATATTCCATGAAATAAGAACCTGAAAATAAGCAGGTGTATTTATCCTAAATTCAGACAAAGTGAACTTCAATTGATGAAAAGGGGCAAAGAAGGTCGCTATATATTGGTTAAGGGAACAATGCAACACAAGATAACAGTAATTAACACATATGCACCAAACAATAATGTACCCTACTCTATAAACACGTACTACTGGACATAAAAGAAAAACATAAATACAATTACAGTGGAGGACCTCAATATTCCACTACCATAAATAGATCAACTAGACAAAACAACAACCCTCAATATTCCACTACCATAAATAGATCAACTAGACAAAACAACAACAACAACAACAAAGAAACATGAAAGTTGAACAAAACCTTCAAATTGACTTAGTAGGTATCTACAGTGCTCCACCTAATAACAGAATACACATTCTTTTCAGCAGCACATGGAACTTTTTCCAAAATAGATGACATACTGGCCAATAAAACAAGCTTGAGTAAATGTAAAAGAATTGAATTTATACCATTCATATTATCAGATCACAGGGCAATGAAATTAGAAATCGACAAAAGAAATACAGAAATTATGCAAACATATGGAAACTAAACAATATACTCTTAAATAAACAATGGGTTGCTTAAGAAATCAAGGAAGAAATAAGACAGTTTCTAGAACTAAACAATAAAGCCAGTACAACAAATCAGAACTCCTAGTATACAATGAAAGTAGTCCTAAGAGGTAAGTTTTATCTGTGAATGCCTACCTACATCACAATAACAGAGTGAGCCCAAATAACCTAATGATGTACCTCAAGGTCCTACAAAAACAAACCCAAATCTAGTACAAAGAAGGAAATTATACAGATCAGAGCAGAAATCAATGAAGTTGAGACCAAAAAACATCCCAAAGAATTAATGAATCCAGGAGCTGGTTCTTTGAAAGAATAAACAAAATAGACAAACTCTTAGCCAAATGAACCTAAAGAGAGAGAGGGAAAGACTCAAAGCAACCCAATTAGAAATGGAAAAGGTGAAATCAGGACAACACTACTAAAATAAAAATTATTAACAACTACTTCACAAAACTATATGCTAATAAATTAGAGAATTCCAAAGAAACAAAAGATTCCTAGATACATATGAATTAACCAATACTGAATCAAGATTTTAAAAACATGAATAATCCTAGCAGGCAATGAAGCAGTAATAAAAGTCCTAACAACCAAGAAAAGCCCAAGTCTGGATGGATTCAGAGCTGAATTCTACAAAAACTTCACTAAAGTTTTAACACCAATACCCTTCCAGCTTTTAAATGAAATTGAAAAGGAAGGAGTACCCCTAAAGGAATACCCTGATTACAAAACCAGACAAAGATCCAATTAAAAAAAGAAACAACAGACCAATTAAAAAATACAGATGCAAAAATCCTCAATAAGATACTGGCAAGCAGAATAGACTGAATCATCAAAAAGATCATACATCATGACCAAGAAGGCTTCATTTCAGGGATACAAAGATGTTTAAACATATGCAAATCAATAAATGCAATACATCACATAAACAGAAGCAGGACAAAAATTACATGATCATCTCAATACATTCACAAAAAGCCCTTGAAAATATCCAACAACATCCATGATAGGAATACTGAAGAAAATAGGTACAGAAGTGCTCAAAACATTAGCAAGAGGTACTAGGCAAGAAAAAAAATAAGAGGCTATGCATTGGAAAGTAAGAAATAAAATTATCATTATTTGCAGATGACATGATCTTCTACATAGAAGAACCAAAAAATCTACAGGACTCTTAAAGTTAATAACCAAATTCAGTACCCTGCTACAGCAAGATACAAAAATCAACACACAAAAATCAACAGCATTCCTGTATGCTAATAATGAACCCACTGAAAAAGAAGTCAGAGAAAAAAATACCATTCATAATAGCACCCCAAAATTAAATATTTATGAATTAACCTAAGGAAGTGAAAGACCTCTACAATGAAAACTACAGACTCTGAAAAAGTAAATCAAAGTGAGCATCAGAAAAATGTTGTTCCAGCACAGGCAAAGCCTATATACTCAAAATGGCCATACTTCCCCAACTGATATACAGAGCTAATGCAATCCCAATAAAAATACCAACATCATTCTGCATAGAACTGAAGAAAACAATCCTAAAATTCATATGGAAACAGAAGAGACCCAGAATAGCAAAAGAAATCCTGGGTGAGAGCAGCGAAGTGGGAAGTATCATAATCCCAGACTTGTTATATTACAAAGCTACTGTGATTAAAAACAAACCAACAAACAAACCAACAAACAAAAAACAGCCTGGTACTGGCACAAAAACAGAAATGATGATCAACAGAACAGAACAGAGGATGCAGAAACAACCCCAAGCACATTCAACTACAGAGCCAAAAACACACTGGTGAAGAGAGCCTCTTTAATAAATGGTCTTGGGAAAACTGGCTATCCACATGCAGAAGATTGCATGTAAACACGTATCTCTCATTATGTACTAAACTAAAATCAAAATGGGTCACAGAACTAAATGTTAAAACAGAAATACTTGTTGGAAGATAAAATAGGCAAAAATCCTGAAACCATAGGTGTAAGCAAGGACTTTCTGAACAGAACTCTATTTGCACAGAAAATAGTACTGAGAATCAACAAAAGGGATATCAAACTAAAATGCTTCTGCACATTAAAAGAAAAAATCAACAGAATGAAAAAATAACCTACAGAACAAGAAAAAAATTTTGCCAGTTATTTCTCAGGATTAATATCTAGAATATATAAAAACTCCAAAATTTAGACTGCTCAAAAAGAAGACCCAATAAAAAAAATGGGCAAGTGAAATGAACAGACACTTCACAGAAGTAATATAAATGGCCAATATATACATGAAGAAATGCTCAACATAATTGGCCATTAGAAAAATAAATTAAAACAACACTGAGATTCCACCTTATCCCAGAAAAATGGCCATCATCAAGAAATGAAATAATAACAAATGCTACAGGGGAAAAGGAAACTTTCTACATTGTTGGTGGGAATGTTAACTAGCAGAATCAGTACTGAACTCAGTATGGAGATTCCTCAAAACTCTGAAACTGGAAGTCCTATTTGACTCAGCTCTTCCCCTTCTAAGTATCTTACCAAGAGTTAAAGACATACTATAGTGAAACATGCATACCCATGTTTATAGCAGAACAATTCGTTAATAGCTGAATCTTGAAAGTGACCTGTATATCCAACAGATGAATGGATAAAGAAAATGTGTTATTTACACACAATGGCATACTATTCTGCCATAAAAACGAGTCATTTGTAAGAAAATGGATGCACCTTAAAACTATAATGTTAAGTGAAACAAATCAGACACAGAAGCTTGAACATCACATGGTTTCTCTTATATGAGAAACTCAAATTATAAGGAGCCAAATAAAAGGCAGACAATAGGAAGTAGGGAGACAGTTCTTTCTCAGAAGGGAAGGGGATCAAGAGATGGAGGGAGGAAGAGGAGGGAAAGGGGATGAATAAAGGAATCAAGATGTGTTATGTCTTCCGGGCTGCCATCCATCCCACCGCTCCCTGACCAGAGGAAGGGGCTTCTGAGCCACCATGTGTCCTGCCGTTTCCGGCCCAGAGGAAGGGGCTTCTGAGCTGCTGTCCCACCTCTCCCAGCTCAGAGGAGGTGAGCTGCGTGGGCACCAACAGAAAGCCCCCCCAGGCCGAAATGAGAAGACATGTAAATAAGTCTCAAAACCAGACTTCCATATCACCTACAGCAACCCCAAAGGGAAATGAGATGGAACACTTTGATACTCAACCACCTGGACCCACTGAACTGGCAACAGAAGAGGATCTGGAAAAAATGAAATCAGAAATAATTTCTCAGATAACAGGAGAAATTGTGCTCTTAGTGCAAGACATGATTAATAAATCTAGAGAGGAGGTCAGGAACATGATGGAATCCCAACATAGGAAACAAACGGAATCCATAAAACAGAAGTAAATAGATTTCCAGGAGATGAAAAACTCCACTGAAAGTCTACACAGTAGAATGAGCCAATGTGAGGACAGAATTTCAGATATAGAAGATAAGATTGCAATTAATGACCAGGAAAAGAAAAATTACTTCAAAATTATGA
>NW_004624826.1:5052380-5077093 GCF_000247695.1 Heterocephalus glaber | reverse complement strand
AAATGATTAAAATGAATAATTGAGAATTTGAAATAGGAAGAAAATGTCCAAAGGTGTAAAGGTAGTGGGAGGGGAAGGGGAAAGGAAAAGTTATGAGAAAAGGAGAAAATGCAAAGAAAGTCTTTGTAAATAGGGAAGGGTGGAGGGGGTGAAGGGTGCACAGGTAATGGGGAAAAAATAGGAACCAAGATACATCATGTACAGGTACAAGCACCCAATGATAAATGTAAACATACTGTATACCTAAAATGTACCAATAAAAGAATTTAAGAAAAATAAAAAAAGAATAAGATATTCACGCCCAAAGAGGCAGGCCAATGGACCAGAAGAAAGAGAAGAAAGAGACACACACATTAACAGAAGTGTGAGATGATAAGGTAGCACCACATATTGGGGGACACACTGATTAGCAGATAAATTATGTGGAGACAACTGATTGTCCATATAGGGAAAAAAATAAAGCCAAATCTCTACATACTATATACACGTCAATTCTAGGTAAAATAAGAACATTGATATGAAGACCAAAACTGTATAATTTTTATAAGAAAACACTATATAACCTTCAAATAGAGGAGAATTATTAAGGCATAAAAGCTCACTTGATAAAAGATTAATACATTTGCAAAATTAAAATAAGAAACATCTGTTCATTACAAGACCATGAAGAGTGAAAATGCAAGGCATAAAGGGAAAACAGGCATTGGCACACAATTTAAAAAATATATCAGTAAGCCAAGTGATGCATACTTGTAATCCCAGCTATTTAGGAGGCTGAGGCAGAAGGATTCCAAGTTTAAGGTCAGCCTGAGCAACTTAGTGAAACTTTGTCCCAGAATAGAAAATAAAGAAAGGGCTGCGGATATAGCTCAGTACTACTGCCTGGGTTCAATGCCCAGTATCCAAAAGGAAACAAAAAGGCAAAGATAGGATACATAAATAGATAAAAGATAACATGGAGTTAAAGAAATAATGGTATAGAAATACACATATATTTTACTTTTATAAATACTCATAAAGGCAAAATTAAACATCACAAATAAGTATGTAATGTACATACAGTAAAACTATTCAGATAAAGAAATGATTAACACAAAATTTAGAATAGTTGTTTAAGAGGGAGAGTATGCAACCAGGGAGAGATGCTGGGATTAGATCAACGTTACTGGCAATGTGCTGTTTTTTCAGTTAACTGGTGGGTGCACTGCTGCTCAATAATATCTTTACACTTTAAGTAAATGTAATATTCTTTTTGTGTATAAAGCTTCATTTGAAGAGCTGATGGACCTCAAGTAGAGGAGGCTGAAATCAGTATTCAAAGTTTTGCTTCTTTTGATGCTGAACTTCTCTAAAGAAAATCATTAACCAATAAATGAACAGAAACAGAGCTCCTGCAGGTGGGTGAGAAGAGCGGCCAAAATCTCCTAGCCCCACAGGCATGGAGAACCTGAAGCACCTCTTCAGAGGAATATAATTAAGGGAGAGAAGTTACTGGACACTGTATCAAAATCCATTTCACTCTTGAATTTCTTCATGATTCTAATGTGCTAAACTATAATACCCATGAAGCAATCACTTGATTTCACTTACATATACTTATAAATGATTAGATAGCACAGGGTCAGCTGAGAGATCAACATGCATGTTTCTTAGCTACTACTCAAGTGGATCACACCCATATGTAAATCTGCTCCAGTGTGTTACTGTATGAAACATGGTCTTCTCCAAATCAGCTCAATAACATCATAGGCATTTTTAGTTATTATGTCAGCATAGCTGTCATTTATCTTAACTAATATGCACATTTTTCTGGGTTACCAAATTGACAAGTGAAGACATGCTTAAATTGGTGAGCTCCAAATATTTTAACTTTCCTTGAATGAGCAACAACATGCTCTGTTTCAATGAGGTTGAATGATAAACTAAGAAAACATTCCTAGAGTCTTTAACAGACTTTTTTTTTTAAGAACCACATGTTTGGTTAATTTGGTTAACCTGAAAATGTTGTAAAATAAAAGCCTTAAAAATAAGATTTTTCCAAAAAAGATTTATCAGAACCAAGATAGCAAAGAAACAGTAAGCCGGGGGCACTGTCATAATGAAGGTCTGGTGTACAGTAGGGATTCTAGTGGATTCAACATAGAAACTAAGTAGAACTGTGAAAGGTAATTCACCAGCTACGTTCATATGTTTTTTGGGTTTTGTTGGGGTTTTTTTGGTATGGGGGATCAAATTTAAGACCTTGTGCTTGCGAGGCAGGTGCAGCACTACTGAACTAAATCCCTGGCCCTTCGTATTTTTTTTCATTGGCATCTATTTAGTTTAACAACTTCAGATGATGCAACACTTGGGGAAATTAGCCATGAATATACTTCAAAGTAATTATGAAATTCTTCTATACTACAAACTTTTTTCTATTAAAAACTATATTAAGGGAACTTGTTAAAAGAATTCTCCCATAAATGGCCTATTTCACAACCTACAACCCCTATGACAAATAAAAAATGAATTAGTGTATATATTTTTTTACCCAACTCAGAAAAATTCAATATATGCATGGAAAAAAGAGTAAAATATTCTAATTTATAAAAACAGCATTGTAAGAATTATAATATAGCTAGCTTCTTGTTAAGGCCGACTTGAAACAAACACTTCTGTAGGTTAGCTGTCCACATTTTAAAAAAATATAATACTTTAAATTCAGGAATCATTAAATAATCCCTAATCAAACTATGACACTTTTGAATTAATTTAAATTAAAAATAAAGCTATTATGATTTTCATTCTAATCAAACAGGAAACTGTTTAAACCCCAGCTTCTGGGAAAGAGTTGAAAGTTCAATCGTCCCCTTTGGATGCAAAATATTTAAAAACCTGTTTTTTCACCTAAAAACTCAAACTGTTGTGTCTTTTTCAACTCTATTATTTTGGAGGCATAAACTTAAGCTCTTTTTGAACAGACATCCCTTGCATGCTCCTTTATCTAGATATCTGAGAACTCTGAGAAAACTTTTCTAAGTACCTAAAAGCCACTGACCTTGAAACCCAAGGACACAGTATACAGAAAATAAAACTATAAGCCTCTGAAAAGGGATAATATACTGCAAGTCTATAAATTTTAAAGTTTGAAAAGATCACAGCTACCATCTATCACTTCCATGAAGATTATTCAACTACAATGTAAGGTTTGTCTTCTCCTAGCTTGTGTTTTATGTGTTAAAGTAGTAAGTCTTAACCAGGCATACATACTATATTCAATTCCTGTATTCTATCTCTTCCTTTATACTTACTTGCAGCCTGACAATGAAATCGAAATCCTCGTGGAATTTCACCTATAATATAAAAAATTTTTGAGAGAAGCATAAATCTGGAGGTTCTCTTAGTTGTATTACAGTAACACGCCACAAGATGACCAAGTTATAACATGGGTAGGTATTTTTATTACTTGAAAATATGAAACATTAAACCAGGGCATTTTTTAAAAACCAAGACATGAAGACTATCAAAGAATTGTGGGATTTTGTTAAAAGCAAGTTACTCCTTTCAAAGAAAAAAAATAATAATTAAAGAAAACTCGTGCCCAAGGAATCTTAGCTAAGGGCCCATGAATGGTCCTCAGGCGGTGGTGAAGCTATCAATACAGCAAGGGTACCTATATTTCTCAAAGGGAAGAAGGTCTCCAAATTCTACCACTATGGTTACAAAGAAAAAGCACTAGTGACCACTGAGGTAAAGGATGAGACAGAGAAAAAGGAATAAAAAAATTTAGAAAAATTTCAAGATACAAGCCAGACCGCTAACAGCAGGCTATGTATTTTCAGGTATTCTATCCACCCAATCTTTGTTTTTGTTTTTTGGGGATGAAACTTGGGATCTTGTGCTTGTGAGGCAGGCACCAGAACCACTGAGCTAAATTCCCGGCCTTATCCACCCAATCTTAATGCTTACTTAATAGTAAAAGCCTAAACCAGTCCTTGTTACGTTTGCTCCCTGTGTGTGCCATGTTGTTTCTGCTCTGCCACGCCCGTTTGTCATCCCTGTCTCTGAGCCAGCTGATCATGAACTGAAACTTCTATGAATTATAAGCCAAATTAACCCCTTTCCCTCTAACTCTAGGTGTTAGGTATTTTGTCTCAGCCATGAGACAAAAGTAACTAACACAGAAATTTGGTACCGGAATAGTGGGTCATTGCTGTGACATTACCTGGCCATGTGGCTCAAAAGCCTTTGGAACTGGCTTGTGGGAAGGGTAAATTAGGAAAGATCTGGAGACACTGGCTATGGAAGCAGCACTAGAATGCCTTAGGCTGTTTTGTATGGGAGATTCTGGTCAGAGCTCAGAAGACCATAAAGCTGGTAAAGACCAGCCTCAGGAGATTTCTGCATTGGGTGCACTGGGTGTTGGACTCCTGATGTGTGTTATGGCTTGACAGAATGTTTGTCTGCATTTTGATCATGTCCAGATACTTTGCCTGAGACTGAGATTAGGGATGGTAGACTAATTAATCTTGCAGAAGAAATTTCAAGGCAGTTGAATATTGAGGCAATGGCATAGCTACTGCTGGGGGCTTTCAGCCAGATCTATGTTGAGAATCAAGAGCACAAAGCCCAGAAGAATGATTTAAAATGTTTTGAGTTTGGCCAGAAAGGATGCTCCAGTAAAACTATAGACTGCAAAGACAGAGCAGAGCAGATCTTGCTTGCTGAGAAGGAACAGAATAGAAAAGATGGCCTGAGGACATCACAGGAAGCAGCAGGGCTCCACCCTTTGCAGCCTCAAAATTGCAAAAGTGAAGGACTTTGCTTTGAGAAGGAAGCCCCAGAGCACCATGTTCCAGAATGGCAGCGGCCTAGGGAAGTTGTTCATCAGAATTGGGTTTTTTTGGTACCAGGGATCAAACTCAGGACCTTGCACTTTCGAGGCAAGTGGCAGAACCACTGAGCCAAACCCCCTGCCCTGTTCATCAGAATTGGGTTCAGAGTGCTCAGCAATCCAGGCACTCGACCCCTACAGCCAAGAGAGAGGGAAGTCTGGCTACTACTACTCCAGCTGGCAACAGACCTTGGCGTCATCCATGCAACGTAATGTTTGTCCTACTGGATTTTGGACTTACTTTGGTCCTATTCCTTTGTATCCTCCTGTTTGTACCTTTTGGAATGCTAATACCTACCTTGTGCCATTGAATGTTGGAAGTGTTTGACTTTCTTTTCATTTGTACAGGGGCTTGCAGCTAAGACACTGCCTTAAATCTCAGAGGAGACTTTGGACTTGGACTTTTCAGCAATGCTGAAACTGTTAGGACTTTGGCAACTCTTAGAGATGGACTAAATGCTTTTTTGCATAAAGGGATAGGCATGAGTCTTTGGGAGGCCAGGGGTGGAATGCTGTGGTTTGGGTTTAGATGTCCCCCCAAAGCCTCATGCAGATGAGGTGAGACTTTCTTTTTCAGAGGTAGTTGAATCTGGAATGTGTGATGCTGGGGTTATGGGGATGTGATTACTTTTCCTGGTCACTAATTGCAATCTTATCTTCTATATCTGAAATTCTGTCCTCATATTGGCTAATTCTGCTGCATAGACTTTCAATGGAGTTTTTAATCTTCTGGAAATCTGTTTGCATCTGTTTTATGGATTTCATTTGTTTCCTATGTTGGGATTCCATCATGTTCCTCAGCTCCTCTATTTTTTTATCTGTATCCTCTCTAGATTTATTAATCATGTCTTGCACTATGGGAAAAATCTTTGCTGTTATCTGAGAAATTATTTCTGATTTCATTTTTTCCAGATCCTCTTTCGTTGCTAGTTCAGGGAGTCCATGTGGTTGAGTATCAGAGTGTTCCATCTCGTTTCCCTTTGGGGTTGCTGTGGGTGATCTGGAAGTCTGGTTCTAAGGCTTGTTTATGTGTCTTCTCATTTTGATGGTGGGGCGGGGCGGGGAGGCTGTGTGGCTCACCTCCTCTGTGCTGGGAGCCGCAGCATGCCCACCCGGAAGCTTCCTCTACTACACTTGGAGCCGCAGCACAATGGGGATGTGATTACTAAACCACTATATATGAGTGATTAGTTTGGCACTCCCCTAATTCTGGTGGTCTGGATGGGATAAAAGAGGCAGAAACTCTTTTCTCAGTGTGAGAAGCTGAGACTGTAAAAAAGGACCAAATGGATGACAGACATTGGGAAGTAGGAAGAAAATGTTCAATGGGAAGGGGAACAAGAGAGGGGGGAGGAAGAAGGGCAGGAAGGGAATAGGGATAAAAAAATAAAGAATGGAAGTAAGACAATAGCAAAAAAGTTTTGTAAGTGGAAAGGGGAAGAAGGGTTGAAAGGAGAGGAAGGGAATGGGGAAAAAAAGAAGCAGCAAGATATATTATGTACAGGTACAAATTTCCTATGATGAATGTGATCATTATGCATGTCAAACGTGTACCAATAAAATTAATTTTAAAAGAAAAGAAAAATTATTACAGCAAAAAAGCCTAAATCAACAACCCTATGTCAATATTCAATTCCTAACAGTTTTTCAATTAAGTATTATGAAGTCTTGCATTTTAATAATTTAGCTATACTTCAATTTTTAAGAAAACAAATACTATTAATAAATGAAGACAAGATGTAGCATCTACTCTAGCTGTCTACTTACCAGGATTTATAAAACTGTGGAAAACTGCCATAATACCTTCTTGGAGAGAATATTTAACACAGCCAATTTCACAAGGGAGGAAGCGCTGTTCACAATGTGGAGGTAGCTCGCCATGGCTATAAATGTTCAAAAAATAAAAAATACCTCCAAGGAGAGCTACAAAAAAATTTTTTTAAAAAGTCATAAGATAAAAGCAGCAAATGAGTGTCTCAAATTTACCTCTTTCAAAAAGCCTCTTTAGTCCAAAGGAAAAAAGGCTTCAGAACTATTTTCATTATGTTCTTGTATTTCTAAGTGAGCTGGAAAAGATAAAACTCATCTACTATACCAGATAAACAAGTTAAAATTTTTATAATTACCTTTATCAAGGATTAAAGTAGTAACTACTTTTTTTTTTTGGTACTGGGGATTGAACTCAGGACCTTGCACTTGCGAGGCAGGTGCAGTGCCACTGAGCTAAATCCTCCGCCCAGTAACTACTTTTTGAATAAATTTACAGCCAGCTCTATAATACTTCAACTATAGGTCAGTCTTCAATCTCAACAATGATGAAGAGCTCTGACCCATATTCATCAAATAAAGTACTTTGAAAAATAAAGTCAGGCAGAATGAGTGCAGAAAAACTCTGTAACCATGGAAAATTTAATTCTTTCCCTTATACTTTTTACTAATATACCCAAGAGCACTTATAAAAACAACCAAAAAAATCCCAACAACAACAACAAAAAAAAGTGAGAATACGTGACGTGTTCTTATTTACCAGGACAGTGTTCTTTTTACCAATGTTAAAAATACATTAGCGCTGGGTGTGGTGGTACACAACTGTAATCCCAGCACTTTGAGAGGCTGAGACAGGAGGATCACAAGCCTGAACTCAGACTGAGTAACTTAGCAACCTAGTAAGACTTTGTCTTAAAAATAAAGGACTGGGGATGTAGCTCAGTGCAAAGACCCTGAGCTCAATCCTCCATACTGCCAATAAAAAAAAAAAAGTAGGGCCGGGGATTTAGCTCAGTGATCTCGCTGCCAGCTGTGCAAGCACAAGGACCTGAGTTCGATCCCCGGTACCAAAAAAAAAAAAAAAAGTATATTAGTGTTAAAGGCGTAACACAATTAGTAAAAATTGTCAGTAGGGCTACAACCCTGTTATTAGCTATGTTCTTTTCTGGGCTAACTCAATAGTTCATCTTCACCTTTATTACTTCACAGTATATTTTTTAAATTTTATTTTCAATTGCAAATAATCATATATCTTTATGGCATACAATGTAGTTTTGATATATGTATACACTATAGGATGATCAAATCAAGCTAATTAACACATCCATCACTCCACATACTTTTTGTAGTGCAAACATGTAAAATATCCTAGTAGTTTTGAAATACAATTACAAAACCTTATTAACTACCATCACTATGCTGTACAACAGATCTCTCCCTGTCTATAACTTAAGTTTATTTGGGTAGCTAAAAACAAGTTAAGAACATGTATTTTAATAACAGATGAAGTAGTAGAAACCAAGAGATCAGATCTTTGTCACACAAACTTCTCTCAAAACTGTAAGCTATTCTTGTAACTTTAGTCCCATCATACTTAAACATGTGTAGCCAATTATTGTGAAATGGAGGATCAAAATGAACTGGAAACATTTTTACTGATCAATATGTCAATAAGTGTTTTAAGCATGCAAATTTAAGCGAAATATATTGGGAATACCCTACCTTGATCACTTTTTAGAGACAAACTGGACATATCTGGGGGTGAAAAACACGGCTTTGGTATAAATTTGCCTGGCTTCCTCAGTGGTGTGGAAACGAGTTTCTAAAAAGGAAGAAGATTATTGACCACATACATAAAACTCTTGTAAAATTTCCTATCTAAATTTACTAAAACAATTTCAAAATAACCCACAGATTACTTCAGTAACTTGTCAAGGCTATTAAATGCAATAAATGAATGTATTTGTCAATAGAAATATATTCAAAGGCAGGCAACAGCAAAATCTACAGGCTGAGTCCTAAGGCAAGTGGTGACAACCAGCTCAACCCTAACTGAACACCGTTTGTCCAGCATTACCTGAGCGCATTTTTCTGAGTTACCTACGCCAGACCTGTGGTCAAAAGAACACCGTTCACCACGGAACTCTTAATACTGTTTCACCAAAGCGAAAACCAGGTTACATTGACTTCAAATCTCAAAGGAGATACACACCTTAATTTTGAGGGGAAATTTTGTATAAGAAATTATAGAAAGAAGAAAAGCTCAAAGCTCACAAGTATAACTACAGTAAGAACAAATTCAACTGGCTAAAGCATCTTCTCAAACATAAATCCACGAAATAAAAATCTCTCAAACTTAGTAAGTCTTTGGAATTTGGGTTGTTTTTTTAAAAATTTGTTTGTTTTTGGTACCGGGTTCAAACTTGGGATCTTGAGCTTTCCAGGCAGGCAGCAGAACTACTGAGCTAAATCCCCGGCCCAAAAGTCTTTGGAATTTTAACCCAATGTTAACGGTTTAAGAATGGAATCTCACTATTTAAGAACAGAAAGAACACAGAGGAAGGGGAAAAACCTTCACAATTACCTTGCACTATCTTGATAAAAATGAGCATGAGCAAGAAAATACTTGGTACTTTAATATTCTATTACACAGAAATGTGCTCAAACTTTATTCAACTTTTTTTACTTGTAAGATACATAAACGCTCACCATTTCCAAGTCTTGTTATTCCAATACTTAAAAGATAGCAACTGGTTTGGTACTAAGATGTCACTCAAAAATACTGGTTCAAATGACTTTTAAACATCCAGAAATTAAAGTCCCCCTCCCCATTAGTGGAGATTGAACCCAGGGCCTTTGTACTAAGCTACATTCCCAGCACTCTGTAAAATTTTTTTACTGTGAGACAGGGTCTCCCTGAATCACCAAGGCCACAGTGATGGACATTTTAAAGAGCTCTTACTTAAATTATAAGAATAAAGAGAGACACTTAAAGGTTATCTAGTACGATTCCTAAATACCAAATACTGTACTCCCATTGCTGATCAAAGTTTAGTGTCCTCAAATGTCCAAGGAAGACTTCTCCAGGCCTCTTACCACTAAATTACCCTCATGTTAGGCAGCCCATGGGTTTAACACACATTCTGACACCTGGGAAAAAGCCTAAATTCTTCCTTGCACTCCTCCGCCCAGTCACCCAGGAGTCCACCGGACGTTCACACATTCATTCATCAAGCACTTATTGACTGCGCCCTTGTTCCAGGCGGGCCGCCACACTCTGGCAGCTTTACCTGCGTCTCTGAAGGCCCGGGCTCCTTTCCCTGGGCGGCCCTCCATTCTCGAGCCATTTCTGAGTATTTCTCCTTTTCTTCCTCCCTCAAGAGCTTGGAGAGAGACAAAGGGAGAAGCCGCGGTGAAGACCCGGGGGGCTCGCCCGCTGGACGCCTACGGATCGAGGGAGGCTCTCCCGGCCCGGGCCGGCCGGAACCAGGGCCTCCCTCTGCGGGCCCTCGCCCACCACTCGCCCAACTGCCCGGCTCGCTCCGCTCCCGCCTTACCGCCCAGTCTGCAGAGCAGTAGGGGATGGCATCAGCCACGCGAGCCACGGGCAGGCCTCGCCGGCGGAGCTCTGGTATCTTCTCCTGCACGAAGAAATAGTAGGCATTGCGACTGGCCCTGCGGTTGGGCATGGCGATCGCCGGCGGCCTTCGAGCCCCTGCACCTTCTCTGGACTCCCGCCCTTAGTAACCGAGGGCCGTGCGTGCGCGTGCGGTTTATCAGTTCTTGGCCAATCACCGCACAGCGCGCAGCCGCATTGACCCGGGTTAGGAGAAAACCAATCAGAAGCCTGAAAGTTCCACCTCGTGCGCCCAAGGTGGGAAGGGGCAGGAGGGAGTACACAGGTGTACAGCATTCTGATTGGCTGCAGTGAGCCGCTGGCCGGGTATGGTCATGTGGAAAGCTGCACTCGGTTCCTGTACATTGTTACGTAATATATGTCCACGAGCTAGAGCCAAAGAGGGTAGTAGATGCTTCAGGTTCTTCCGTGTTTTATATCTGTAAATGGCCGTGTTATGCTAAGCAGTGTGTGTATTTGGTGAGGATAGTGAGGAACACGACAAATAAGGTCCTTACAAGAAGTTTATAGTCAAGTGGGGGGAAAGGATGAAGAAAACAAGTGAACCCATGGAAAAAAATGAAAGGGCATTTAAAAATAAATTTAAGAAACATTCAGCAAGAGGCTGAGATTTAAGATAATGTCCTAGAATAAAGTTTTATATGTTTCCTCATAAAGGTCTGTTTCATTTTTTTCAAGTTTCATTAGGTGATATTTTGCTAGATACTATGAGATATGTTTTTCTTAAACTGCCTGATTGCTGTCGATGTATAGAAAAGGTATTAATTTCAGTGTTGATCTTGTGTAGTCATGCTGGATGGTTACATTGATTCAAATAGTGTCAGTTGATTTAGATTTTCTAGGTAGATATGTTTTCCGGAGAAAATTCAATTTATTAAGTGTGTGTGTACAGGTAGGGTATGTGACTGTTTAAAAATAATGGGAATTGAAAATTCATTAAATGCTTTTTTTGCATCTTTTCAGATAACTTTCAAATAACTTTTAATTTGTTAATAAACAATATTGCTAGATTTTTTTAAATGCTGAAGCATCCTGCCATTCCTAGTACAAACTCTTCTTAATCACAAGGCATAGGTGACATTTTAAATACAGGCTTAACGTGAAATTGTTGCTTCCTTGACTGTAATGATATTGAATTATAAATTTTATGGTGTTTTCCTTACCAAATATTGATATCAGGGTTGTAGTAGCCTCATAAAATGATCTGGTTTTGTTTCAGTCCAGATTTGAATAATAGGTGGGAATTAATCTAGTCCTTGATGGTTTCGTGGAATTTCTTAGTAAAACTCGGATCCTGATAAACGTGTTGGAGGGTAGGTGGATCTCACCTTTGACTACCATTTCATTGTCTTGTATGGGTTATAGGTCTCTTCAGTCTAGTTTTCTCCAGTCAGTTTTTGTATTTTTCCTAGAAAATTGGCTAGTACACTTGGGTTCTGAAATATATTGATATAAAATTTGACCAAGGAGGTAAGCAACTAGAACTTTCATGCATTATTGATAGGACAACTGCTTTACAGTATTTTCTATGTATCAGGAGGCCTAGCAACTCCATTCTTAGGAGGAATGAAACTATCCACTCAAAGCCTTGGAGATGAATTATTACAGCAGCTCTATTCATAAGAACTACAAGCTGGACCATCTAAATGTTCATCAAGAAGTGAACTGATAAATTGTGCTATAACCGTATAGTAGATCCCTGCTCAGGAGTGAAAAGAAGTGAACTAGTATTGATACTTAACATGGATGAAGTTTGAAATTTTGCTGAGTGAAAGAAGCATACCTATGGTTCAATATACAAAAATGTAGAAAAGGCAAAGCCATGGTTGTAGAAATCAAATCAGCAGTGACCTGGGGCTGGAAGGTAGAGGGAGGGGGCTGACTGGGAACTAGCACAAGAAGCTTTCTAGCTAAGCAGAAGTATTTTACGCTTTGATCAGAGTGTTGGTGATTACAAAGAGTATACACCAAAATTCATCAAACTGTACACTGTGTGCATTTTATTTTGTGTAAATTATAGCTCAATGAAGTTGATTTTTTAATGGTATAAAATATATAACATTTGCTTGTAATTTAAAAAATGTATACACTAGGGCCGGGGATTTAGCTCAGTGGTTTCACCACCTGCTGCGCAAGCGCAAGGACCAGAGTTCAATCCCTGGTACCAAAAAAAAAAAAAAAAAAAAAATGTATATACTAATATTGTCCCCTCCCTTTTTATTCCTAATATTGATAACTTCCAAGTCTTTTCTTGATACTGTCCAAGGTTTATTTTATTGATCATTTTTAAAAATCTAAATTTTGATTTTATTGATCAAAGTTTTTCTTTTTCTTTTCACTCATTTGTGCTTTAAGTTTATTAATTCCTTTCTACTTCAGGCTGTTTTA
The DNA here is from genome assembly GCF_000247695.1 of Heterocephalus glaber. The sequence goes on along the minus strand of NW_004624826.1, from coordinate 5,064,428 downwards.
AATTTCTTTTTCTTGTTTCTTGAATAAAAGTTTTATTATTTTCAACATCTGTTTACTATTTCTATAGGCTTCTTATTTTCCCCTTTTCTGCTTTGATTGGATTGATCAGTATTTTTTTTGGCTCTTTCTCTTCCATTGGTTTCAGTTACATGTTCTTTTTTTTTTTTTGCGGTACTGGGGATTGAACTCAGGACCTTGGGCTTGCAAGGCAGGCACAGTGCCACTGAGCTAAATCCCCAGCCCCGTTCTATTTTTATTCATTCCGCAGTTACCCATAAAATTTTAAGGTTTTCTTAAACTTCATTTTTATAAATTTCTATAGTTAACAGGTATTTGTCTCTCCCCTTCACAGGCAAGAAGCTTGGAAAATTAACACATCTCCCCACTCCATTTCCTAACTCCGTTCCTCCACCGTCCCACTTCCATCTCCCATGTTAATGTCACCTAAGATTTTTTATACCTATGTTGAGATGTGTTAAAGTGCCACAAATGAAATCTATTTAAAGTGTACAGTTTGATGAATTTTGACATGTCCACACCTGTGAATCTATCACTACCATCAGGGTAACAATGCAAACCCCCAAATTATCTTCATCTCCCACCCCCATTACGCCACTTGAAGTTGCCCACAGCTCACTGTTACATTGTTTTTGCTTCAGGCTTTTTTTTTTTTGGTACCAGGGATTAAACTCGGGACCTTGCACTTGTGAGGCAGGTGCCAGAACCACTGAGCTAAATCCCCAGCCCCTGCTTCAGTCTTTTTTGTCTTTCATTTTTTATCTTTTCCATTGCTGGCTTTGTGTTTACTCATACTTTCTTTTATAATGTCTAATCTGCTATTAAGCCCATCCAGTATATTTTTCGTATCAGATTATTTCATTTTCATTACTAGAAGTTGTCTTCTTGCCTTCCACTTCTCCACTTAACCATTGTCTATCTTTTTAACATGGGATATAGTTATAATATAGTTATAGTAACTATTAATTGTCCTGTCTACTCATTCTATGAACTGAGTCATTTCAGGGCCTCTTTCTGGTTAGTTTTTCTTTGTATTATGAGTTGCACTGTCCTGTCCCTTTGCAGGCTTGATTATATTTCATCAGATGCTAATCATTGTAAATTTTACGCTATTGAATGCTGTGTATTTCTGTATTCTTATTAAATATTCTTGTGCTTTTTTCTGGAACACGGATTTTTACCTGGAAACAGTGTAAGGCTGTTTTTTACTCCTTTGGAAGCTTGCTTGGTGGTTTGTTATTTGGGATCAGCACAACTGTTAGGACTAATTTTTTCCTCTACTGATACAACACCCTTTTGAGGGTTCAATCTGATATCCCATGAATTTGGAAGTTTTTCTACTTTGGCTGAGGGAAACACAAACTATTTCCAGCCCTGTGTGAATTCCAAGGATTGTTCCTTCTAATCCTTTCAAGTTGTTCTTTCTCTGGCACTGTGTAGGTTCCTCCCACACACAGTGATCAGTATTCAGCTAAAGCTTCAGGGGAGATCCTCACCAGAACACCAGAGCAATTTTCTTTCCTTTGCTGCACCCTCTTTTCTGGTACTCTGCCCTGTAAACTTGTCAGTATGCCAACCTGGACACTCAACTCCATGCCCACAACGTGAGGAGACCTAGGTTACCCTTCTTGCTACTGAATTCTGGGTACTCTCTCCTGACAACACAGCACTTGCCTTGTTTCTGTTCTTTCAGAGATGGCTTGCCTCTTCTCCCTGATGCCCAGTGTCTGAAAACATTGTTTCACATAAATTTTACCAATATTTCAGTTCTTGCAGGCTGCTGGATAAATCCATTCTCTGTTATTCCATCTTGGTCAAAATGGCTTTGTCTTTAACATTTTTTTAGATTTAACCAATACATTTTTTTTTTCACTAATACATTTTTAAATAGGTGATCAGGGCAGACCTCCTTGAGGAGCCAGTGACTTTTTAAATGTGAAAAGATGGAAAGGAACAGAGAGAAGAGCATTGCAGACAGAGGGAACGGTGTATGCAAAGGCTCAGATGACAAAGAGCCGGGTGTGTCCTCAGAACAGATGAAAGACTCGCTGGTCTGGCTGGTGCTGTCCTCCTGTATCCCACCAACCGAGTGGGGAATGGTACTTGCTGAGGGAGTAACCAGGGATTTGGATATGGCCGTCATAAGGGTGTGCAGACTGCTATAAAGAAAATGTACAGTCATTTATGTATTTTATATTTATTTTTAATTGGCAAATAAAATTTCACTCATTTATTATTATAACCTGTTGTTTTGAAATATGTTACAATGTGGAATGGTTAAATTGAGCCAATTAATGTATGCATTACATCATATACTTATTTTTGTGATAAGAACACAAAATCTACTGGATTTAAAGGTTTTTAAAATATGTCATGATTCGGCTTCCAGTTGAAGAAGACCCACTCTGTGCTACTTGGAGGAATGGGTCAGAGGTGAGGGTGGCAGGGTGAGCCCCGTGAGGAGGCTCCATCACGCCTTCTGGTGACACACGGTGGTGACCTAGAACAGAGAGGCGGCAGCAGTCGTGGAGAGGTAAGAAAGGGCTCCACCTGTGTCTCAGGGGAAAACAGAAACAGGTAATAGATTGGATCTCGATGACAAAGAAAGAGGAATCCTGAAGTTTGGGGTTAGTACCCCAGAATTGAGTGATGTTTTTTGAAGATAAAGGAGGAGTCAGAGGTAGAGGGAGACAGTGCTAATGGCAAGGAGAAGCCAAAGCTCCCTCATAATTTATAGCATTCGCTCCTCCCCTTCTTTAGTACAATCAATTTTTAAATTCTTACATAAAGAAAGTACTACATAAACAGAATAGCTTTCCCAACTTTCCCACCAGTTCAGTCTTCCTATTCAGAAATTCTGAAGGGTGGCATGCTTTGGTTGGGGTACATGGGCTGGGGGGAGGCTAGGGATTAAGAGTTCCACTATGGACATGGTAATGTCTTGATGCCTTCTGTATATTCAAGTGGAGATGTCAAGTAGGTAATTGGCCATGGAAGTCTGGAGTTCTGGGCTTGAGATAGAATTGGGAAGCAATCAAGATGGCATTTAAATTCATGGAAATGGACGAGATCACCTAAGGAGAGAGTGGAGAGAGAAAAAGGATCTGGGATGGAGTCCTGAGGCCGAGCACCATTTAGAAGTAGCAGAAGGAAGACCCAGCAAAGGTGATGAAGAAGGAATGTGAGAAGGAGGAACAAAAGCAGGAAAACAAGGAAGACAGTGATTGCAGCAGGCAGCAGTTCTTCTATTCAATAAATATTAAACAGGAGCCCATTGAGTACTAGGCTCTATTTTGGACATAATAGGTTAGCTATAACAAAGTTTACAATGAGGAAAACAGGCAATAAGGAAATAAACAGCTATGCAGCTAATAAGATGCCAGAACAACTTATTAGACAAGTCCAGTGAGGACAGCAGCTGATGGAGGGTGCAGTTTTAGGGTAGTCAGTAAAAGCCCCATATGGGAAATGAAATTTAAAAGCAAAGATAGGAAGGAGGGAAGGAGGCAAATTGAGGAAGTCAGGGGAGGAGCAGCATTGCATTCAGAGGGGCAGCCTCTGCTGTGGGAGCACATCAGGTATGTCTGAGGGACAGCAAAGCAGATCCTGTGGCTGGGAGAAGTGGGTGAAGGGAAAGCAGGGAGGACTTGGGGGAAAGAGGGATAAGGACCAAGACATAGAAGGCTTACAAGACCACCGTAAAGACTTTAGATTTTAGTGTGAATGGGGAGAAGCCACTGGAGATTGGATGGCTTCTACTCTTGTTTGTTTGTTTCCTGTACTGGAGATTGAAACCATGGCCTTTGCTCTGAGATAATCTCCAGCCCTTTTATATTTTGATACAGTAGGTTTTATTTTGATATGGGTTGTGCTACGTTGCTAAGCTTCCCAGGCTAACCTTGAACTTAGGATCCTCCTGCCTCAGCCTCCCAGAGTGCTGGGATTACAAGCATATGCCACCAGGCCCAGCCTATATATTTTTTTTAAAAATATGAAGTATAAGGTGTTATAATAACAGTAACATAATATTCATTGAAGGTTACTGTTGGTTGTGCTACGTTGCTAAGCTTCCCAGGCTAACCTTGAACTTAGGATCCTCCTGCCTCAGCCTCCCAGAGTGCTGGGATTACAAGCATATGCCACCAGGCCCAGCCTATATATTTTTTTAAAAAATATGAAGTATAAGGTGTTATAATAACAGTAACATAATATTCATTGAAGGTTACTGTTGGTCTCTCTATCAAAAGCTTCATGAGAATTACCTCCCTTTCACGACAAACCTAGGAACTAGATTCTCTGATTATCCCCATTTGCAGAATGGGAAACTGAGGCACGCAGTGAGGAGTGACTTCCCCAGAACATACTGCCCACAAACGACTCTGAGCTCTGCGATCCCTGCTTCCTTAACATTCTTATTCGAACCTGTTAACAATAATTGCTCTGAGATTTATATTGCCTGATACTTTGCTAAAGCAAAAAGAGAAATTTCCAAGTACTTCTCCACACTGTCTCACTGAGCTTCCCCGTTCTTGAGTAACTCAGCCTGCAGTCTGGTTGATTCCACTTGTGAGCTCAGTCTACACAAAAGATGTGATTGGAAAATACGGTGAATGTTTAAATTTTCTAAAAACTTTTATTACAGTAAAAGACACATTGCCGTTAATCTCCCTCAAAATCCTCCCCTTTGCTTCAGACACACACACCCCACCGTTCTTGCCACTTTCTGAAGCAGTTCTGGAAATCTTCTTTTGTGAATGTCTTTAGTTACACTGTCATGTTTACTGCGATGTCCTGAATCGATTCAAAATGTTTACCTTCATGATCATTCTGACATTGGGGAAGAAGAAGTTGCATGGTACCAGATTCGGTAAATAAGGTGGATGAGGACATGCTTAATGGTTTTTTGTTTTTTTGGTTTTGTTTTTTGGTACCGGGGATCGAACTCGGGTTCTTGCGCTTGTGAAGCAGGCAGCGGAACGACTGAGCTAAATCCCCGGTCCCATGCTTAATGGTTTTGACAGAAATTTTGGTAAACACTTGATCAGTGAAGGGTAATCAAAAAATATGGGTAATGGGGCTGGGGATTTAGCTCAGTGGTTCCGGCACCTGCCTCGAAAGCACAAGGTCCCGAGTTCGATCCCCGGTACCAAAAAATATATATATATGGGTAATGTTTAAATTTTTAAAATTTATTACAGTAAAAGATACATTGCCATTAATCCCCTTCAGAATACTCAAAATTCCCTCTCACTTCTAACACACTTATCATCCTTGGCAATGTATCTTTTACTGTACTAAGTTTTTTAAAATTTAAACACTCACTGTTGTGCTCGCTTTGGCAGCACCTATATGAAACACTCACTGTGTGTTTCAGTCACCCCTTGTGTTGCAGCCTCTTGTCACAGCCTGTGGATTCTATCTCTTGCATCTCCCTGTAACATCTGCCTCGATTCCTATTCATGCGGCCCCATAGCCTAGTTTTGCTTCCTGCCCTTTCTTGGGCTCTCATAAAAGCTCTCCCATGGCAGAGGCCAGAACACCTTTGCTGAAACACAGGTCTGATGTTGTTCTTCTTAGAGATTCTCATGGATGGTCCTTTGCCTGCACAATTAAGTCCATACTAAGCAGCCTGTTTCCCCCGGGTAGCCTCGGCCTGCCTTTCCCCTTATTGCCACTCAGGCCCTCGCGAACCTGTGCAGTGGGGAGCAGGTGGCACTCTCGCCTCTGCCTGCCAGCTCACCTCTGCAGTACCCATCCCACCAGGATTCTCCCGAGCTGATGTTTACGATTAGCTCAGGGGCCACCTTTTCGTGAAGACATCTCTGACCAGCACTACTGCTGGATAATTCATTGACCCTTCCCCTCCCTCCGTGTTCTCACACTCTGCCTGGTCCATGCCCTAACACAGGCCTCTGCCACACTCTATCCTATTTAAGGATTTCATGTTTGCCTTCCTTCCCACACAGGACTACAGCTCAGCTTTAAATTCTTTGGTGCCAGGGGCTGTGACTCATTCATCTTTGAATTCCTATTTGTATTTAATTTCTAGATATAGTAGGCACTCAATAAATGTGTGTGGGATAGTTGAATGAATTCAGAGAGGAGGAAAAGATGAAGAAAAGGGAAGTGAACACTCTAGAGCAGTTTGTGATTAATTAGACAAGTACGTACTGATTTTCCCCGTGTGCAAGGCCCCAGAATTGGGGAAGATCACAGCATTAACACTTATCAGAGATACTTAGGCCACAATTCCAACACAAAGGTCAAGACTGCTGCTCTCTAACACTTTGAGAGCCCTCATGCCCCTCTTCTGGGTGAGTTGATTCTTTTTCCATGATGCTCACTGCTCTGCCCTTCTTGTCCAGCTCCATTCCCTGGCCCTTTCTGGGAGCTGATGTTATAGCTGACATACTTTTCCGGGCTCACTTCCCTTCCTTGAGGTTCCATCTTCGACTTGTGCCAGGGAAGGCCTCTAGATGAGTTCTTATTCTGATTTAATTGCCAAGACCCAGTGCGAAAGGCACTTCTCTCCTATTTGGGGTGTGGGATGCTCCTTGACTACTGGAATCAGAATTGCCAGAGTTAGGGCTCATAAAAGAGAAGCAACATTTCTTCATATTTGGCTCTGTAAATTACAAATAAATTATAGGTTGAACTATTATCAATAAGGGCTCCCAGGGCTTCAGCTACTCATAATTAACTTGATTAACGGCTCACCATGGAGGCATCATGAAAGCAGATGTACATTTCAGGGAGTTGTATTTGGATGAAATTATAGGCCTAACAGACCACCTGTCACTACGTCTTCCTGCCTCTCTCCTTCCTCCTGGGATATCCTAGAAACTGAATAAATTTTGGTAGGGGCATATCTTTCGTGCAGCAACTTTTTCTACATTGCCAAAATACTAGCATATACAGAGAATCATGAAGAAGAAAATATAAATGAATGAAAGTCTTCCCAGAGATAACCGTTATTCTTTTGTTGTTTCCTTTGTCTCTTTTAGTACTGAATTTCTTTTTTCTTTTTTGGTACCAGGGATCGAACTCGGGACCTTGTGCTTGCGAGGCAGGCGCCGGAACCAACAAGCTAAATCCCCGGCCCTTTCCTTTGTCTCTTTTAAGTGCATTTTTTCCATATTTGAGACTATGGTGTAAACACACTTTCATGTCCTGTTCTTTGCTTCTTCACATTACTGTTGGATGGAACTTTTGGGGGAAAGCATTGTGAGACACCAATGCAGGCAGAAGTACCCCCCTGCTGAGGGGGTCTGACCTCAGGATGGGGCACAGAAAACATCATCTAATTCAGCACCGGCACCGCCTGAGACAGCAAGCTCTTGGATTAAATCTCTGCAAATTGGGGACTTTTCAGCTTATTCTCCCAGTCTTTTTACTTATTGTATATTTACCACTGTTCTTGGCAGTTCAGGGGTGTGTGTGTGTGTGTGTGTGAGTGTGTGTGTGTGTGTATTTAAAGGTGGAAGAATCATGCACTTTATATCTGTATTTCCAGTCTTCAAAGCTTTTTATATTTTTAATTTTTAGGGGGGAGGGTAGTGTTAGAGATCAAATCTAAGGCCTTGCCCATGTTAGGCAAGTGCTCTACCACTGACCTACATCTCCAGCCCTAAAAGTTTCTTTTTAATAAAACAATTTATTCCTCAATGTGAAACAGCTGAAAATGTTTTGATTTTGGTATTGAGCCTCCAGGTTTAAGTTTCTTGGTTTCATTTGGATATTTTTTTAAACTTTGAATTTATTGAGGGTGGCTTGAGGGTACAAGGGATGGGGAAGATAACAAACCTAGCAGGTAACACAAGGAAAGATGAACCAGGCTTAGATAAGAAATAGGGCATCTGTTTTAAAGCCACACTTCATATATTCCTCCTGAAACACAAAATCAGAAAAAAGTAGAAATATGATTTTGTCTGTGTGCTTTAAAAAGACCCACAGTAAGCAGGATTCATGTGCATGCATGCCTGTCTGCAATGAAATCATGTTTTAAAGAGGATTCAGCTGCATTATATTTATAACTATGTGGTTGCTACCAGCTACCAGCATGTCTCCCTGCGGTGGTTCACATCTCTTTTCTCTGTGTCCTAATTCTGTTCTAATGTGAGCAGCTTTGACAAAGCAGCCTGTGAGTCCTCAGCCCTTCCCACCAAACGCACTTCCAGCTGTGGCTTCTTGAGAATCCTGCTCTGATCCCACACAACACCTTATTCCAACATGTTGGTCTCTGGTTGCAGAAGAAACTATGAGGATCTGAGGATTAAGACCCTCTGTTGGTTGTAACAAATCAGCCTGTATGTGGGGTCCCATCCTGTTTGGTTAAGACAAATGGACAACAGGAGATAAACCAGATCATAGTCTCATTCATGAAAGTCAACTCAACAACTTCACAGGAGAGCAAAAGGATAGTTAGTTATGTATTGCTTTTTTTTTTTCTTTTTTCTTTTGAGAAAGGATCTCACTATGTAGTCCAGACTGGCCTTGAATTCACTATGTAGTCCAGGCTGGCCCTGAACTCACAGCAATCCTCCTGCCTCAGCCTTCCAAGTATTGAGATTATAGCATGCGCCACCACACCCATCGTATGTATTGCTACTTAAACATTAATGTCCATTAAAAGCACTTGGGGAAGGCGTTAAAATGCAGATTTCTAGGCCCCTGACATTTCTGATCTCAGTCCTCTGACCCCGTACTGGGGATTGAACCCAGGGCCCTTGAACTGAGCTGTGTCCTCATCCTTTTTTTAAGTTTTTAGTTTGAGATAGGGTGCTGCTAAGTCACTAAATTGCCCACCTTGGGAGAGGTTTAATTTGTCATCCTCCTTCCTTAGCCTTCCAGAGTGCTAGGATTACAGGCACTGCCATCATGTCCGGCTGGAAATCTGTTTTTTAAACAGATGCTGTAATGTGATTCTGCTGCTGAAAGTTCAAACACCACACTTGAACGAACAGTGGGATCCTGGGTGTCATACCCTACTACTCACCAACAATACTTCAAAGCAGTACCATTACCCCACATCTCCCATCTCCATCCTTTAGGGTCCATGTTTTTGAATGATTAGGTGTATGGTGAAAGTTTATATGAACACCCCATCACTTTGGTAACAATGTGCAGTTGGGAGATGCACACATTATGCCGATAGTGTGGCCTGGGGCCCCATTTTCAGGAAGATTCAAGATAGACCAACCCTACCTCTCTAGCTATGAAGTAGACATGCAGGGTGGCACACAGAAAACAAGCTCCTGGGATGGTAGACCAGAAACCTGCATTCTATGACTCACCACTCTTTTGCAAGCCTCCTGATTCCTGTTGCAGTACACACATCACACACCCTGAGCACACATCCAGAGCTCACTTTTGTGAGTGTTCACTGATTCCTTCCTGTTCACATCCTCGCTCTCTTCACTCAGCCCAGCTCCAATATTTTACGCATATAAACTCCTTCTATGTCAAGTTTTTCATAAAATGCCATTGTGACACATCTTAAGATACTAAACATTATTCAGTGTTTTGCACACTGTGTGTCTGTACACACTTACAAGGGGTGATCAAATATATGGTGAATGTTAAATTTTAAAAATGTATTATAGTACAAGACACATTGCCATTAATCTCCGTGAAAATACTCCCCTTACTTTGAATATGCTTATCTCATTGTTTTTGCCACTTTCTGAAGCAGTTCTGGAAGTCCTCTTTCATGAGTATCTTTATGAAGTGTGATAAAAGTGTGGTGAATGCTGCTGCCGAGTGCCATCCAAAAGAAACCCAAGCTGTTAAAAATATTACAGTGTGTCCTCATCTGTCTTATTCACTCGATTTGGCACTGTGCAATTTCTGGATCTTCTCCACAGTCAAAGTGATCATGAAAGGTAAACATTTGAATCAATTCAAGACATCAAGGCAGCCACGACAGCACAACTAAAGACACTCATGAAAGAGCACTTCCAGAACTGCTTCAGAAAGTGGCAAGAGCAATGGGATAAGGGTGTTTGAAATGAGCAGGAGTATTTTGAGGAGGATTAACTGTAAGAAAAAAATCTTTAAATTTAAATACTCATTGTATTTTTCAATCACATCTCATGTAGCAGTTAATGGCAGAACATAATATAAACATATCCTCAATCAAACTTTTGGTGTAGATGTCTCTTTTATGGTACAAAGATATGCACTGTATTTTGGGGTCAGAATTGAGTTCAAATATTAGGTCTGCCATTTAATAGCTACCTGATCGTAGAGAAGTTAATTACCCTCTCTGGTCCTAAGTTTGTTCATTAGGTTGAAATGAGAAAGTTTGCAGAAAATCTAGAACTATGCCTAGAACCTATAAATTAAAAAATTTTAGGCCACTTCTCTTTTTTCTTCCTTCCTTGCTCTTACATAGCATATTATTTAGGATTCTTGATGGGATCCATTATCCTGGCCAAAATAAGAAAAGAGATAGTTTATGAAAGATATTGAGTGGCCAAGGATTTAGCTCAGTGGTGCCACCGCCTGCCTCACAAACGCAAGGTCCTGAGTTTGATCCCCAGTACAAAAAAAAAAGAAAGAAAGAAAAGCTATTGAGTAGCTCAAGGAATTGCAAAGAAAACTGAAATCCTAGTGCATAAAATGCACTGGAACCCAGAGAGGCTACAGATTACAGCCAAAATCCCACCCTGGAGCAATATGATGGTTTTGACTTCTACCACAGTCAGCCTGGGCATTAGATGCTGCCGCTGTCTCACAGCAAAACTGATTTTCTGCTGTTTCTGCTTCTTGCATGGCTCTCACCAGTTTTCAGAAACCTGTGAGTACATGGTGGCCTTGCCCGGGGCCCCAGTCCTGCACTCCAGCTGGGATAGTCAAGGAAGTGGCCCCAGACTTTAGGCCTTCTGCAGCTGGAAAAGCTTAAAAATACAAAGGGAATTCAGATGTCAGGCAGTCCTGAAAGACGCAGGGTCTCCCACCCTTTGCCCGATTCTCGATTCTCACACATTATCCCTGCTTACATATGCATTCAGCCCTACAATGGGGTCTTCTTGCTTCAGGAAGTCCTCAAGCCTAGGGCCACTGTGTTCAGAGGCTGTTTCAGACCTTTCTGCCTCTGTCTCACCTTTGTTTGCCCACATTGCTCTCCACTTACCTCCTTTACACCAGCAACCTCAGAATGTGTAAATCTTGCCTGTTCACAAATGCTAATTCAGATGTTACTTCTCCTTCCTTAAGGTCCTCAGCACTCATCCATGATTAACTTGCTCTTTCTTGTGTTCCTTGGGCAGTTTTCCTGGGTTTCTATGACCACATTTCCTGCATTGTACAAGGAATGTATATCATGCCTCTAATGGACTCATCTTCCTCCCTGCCCTAGACCCAAGGGAAGGCTCCTTAAGGACAGAAAGTCTGCACTCATCCCTGCACCCTTGATTCTTAGCACCTAGTAGACTTTCTGAACATTTGTTAAGGCAGAATACATTCTCAGTTCTCTGTCAACACATTGAGACCCCTTACCTACAGCCATCAGACCAATCCATTTAAACAACGAAATATTTCATGTGCACTTCCCTGCAAACTCTAAACGTTTGGCCGATTACGTCCTTATAAGTGTTTATTTCTTTCCATTTTTACATATTTTTGTTAAGAGGCTGTATGCCCTTATTCTACCGCATAATGTCTTAACAGGGAAAGTTATGAGGAGGGATTCCCGCCTACCCGTTTTCAATTCTGCTGAGCCTCTCTGGGTTGCTTGCACCGTCGCAAAGGGAACCAGACGCAGGGGTGGGTGGGCGACAGCAAAGCAAACACCCCCGCCCACAGGACTTGCTAGTCTGACTCAAGCCAGGTGCACGCAGGTCCCCCACCCTGTCGCTCTGTCCCTTTCTCCCGGTTCCAGGGCCACGGTTGCCACCAGCCCACGTTCTCACCGGGCCGCCCCCCTTTCCGCTACGGACTTGGGGACCGGCCGCTGACCTCCGGCCGCGAGGGGCGGCACGTGACCGGGAAACTTTGGCAGCCGGGCGGCGGGCGGAGCGCGGGCGGCGG
>NW_004624826.1:5031347-5051695 GCF_000247695.1 Heterocephalus glaber | reverse complement strand
GGGGGGGGGGATAGGGGAGTGTCTCCCCAGTTCCTTCCCTAGAGAAGGTGGGGGACCCAGGGAAGGTCTTTCTGGCTTCCTGGGGGTACGGGGGAGAGGGGAATTGGGAGGGAGGTGGGGAAACGGAGGCTTGGTTGGCCATGGAGTTTGGGGCCTGGCTGTGTCTCTGGTGCCTTTGGAGTGGTCCCGAGGTAAAAGCAGACCCTTTCTAACAGATGCAGTCCCCTCCCCCCAATAAAGAGATGTTGCAGAGAGGTCGAGACACTGAGCTTCTGCCTAGCACTGATGTAGCTGGGCTGATCCCGTCCTCCTCTCCCGTTTGATAAACTTTCTTCTCCTCCTCCTGGGGTTAGGAAAGGTGAGAGGGAGGGAGGGGAAGGGAAGAGGAAGTAAAAAAAGATTAAGATATGAAATGTATATGTAGCAGTTTCCCAATGAATGTATTTATTATGTATCTCAAACATATGCTAATAAAAGGGGGGCAGAGGAAAGGTCCGCAACACGCTACCCTACGTGGCAATTCTGTACTTTTAGGGGACAAGTACCCGGAATAGCCAAGCCCGAGAAACTAGGGAAAAAAGCCTTGCTGAGGGTTAGGGTGGGAATGAGGAAGGTTTCGGAGGTCGGACAGTTCTTCCACACCAGTTGGGGACAGAGTGATGGAGGGAACAGAACAAGGTGTCAGAAAGGTCATGAAGACAGTCAGGGGCAGTGACTGGCAGGAGGGGGACGGCACTCACCAGGAGATCTGAAAAAAATCAAGTCACTGGGGAAAGGGGAAGCAGAGTAAAATATCCCAGGCAAGTCACTGAAAGAGGGTAAAAAACACTTAGAAAGAAAGACAAATTCCCCATTTCCCTTAGCTTCAGAATAAGATTGTGGATTGCCTATTTTTTCCCTATTTCAAATGAAAGGCCTCTGGCATTGCTTCTGCCCCCTGCTGGGTACAGACTGGGGAGGGCACCCTCCGCAGAGTTAGCCTCTATCTTGTCTGCTCTGAGTTCATCCCGCCCACGGTATTCAAATATGAATCATCTCTAATTTCAGGGTTTGGCTGCTCCATGCCCCCCCCCCCCGGCCTCTTAGTGCCTTGTCTTGCCACCCTCACTGCTTCTGATTCCTTAATTTGCCTCTACTTCTCAATTTTCATCTCTAGGGGAATTAGGCCTGGGGCCTCTTATTACTGCCTCCCTGAAGTCAGCCAGGCATCCGGGGAGGGGTCTGAGGCAGAGGTGCTTTCCAGACCCCCCTGAGTCTGCCCAAGAGAAGCACCCTGGGCATTTGCAGGGAGAGAGGGAAGGAGAACATATGGCCCTCTCTAGAGGGCTAACAGCTTCTGTGAAATGGAATCGTCTCTGTGGAGTAGCCACGGAAATCTAGCTCTCAGTTTATAGAAATGGAAGCCCGGAGGAGCAGTATGCGTGTAGCACCCTGGTGAATGGGGGTAGGTCCCAGTTCTCCCGAACCCTGGGCCAGTCCTACTTGCACGCTCCCTCCCGATATGCCTTGCTGGGTTTTTGGTGGGAGGGTGTCTGGTTTCATTTATTTTTGTTTGGAAGAGGTGATGTTTTCTGTGTGCCTTCTGCCATCTGCACCTATAAGCAGGCAACAGGTTAGTGATCAAGGCCTCCTCGGCTGTCAGATGTCCAGGGTTCCTTTGCCCTGCAATGAGGCCGACTTTTGCGATGCCATCAACCACCGCCCCCATCCTCGAATCGCATCACTGCTGTCAGAGGTGCCTATGGACAGGCTGCTTCTCAGCCTGAGCAAAGTAGAGGAGCTAACAATGGTGGCTGGGGAGGGGGCTAGAGGAGAGAGCAACAGTCAAGGGTGAGATGAATTCAGGCTCATTCTTCACAGAGAAACCATCCAAGGAAAGGTAAGCAATTTCAGTCTAGTCCAATAAATGAATGCTTTTGAGGGGGTGGTAGAATGGGAGGGGGAAAGGAAAAGACAGATTAAAAATGAGACAGAGCCCCCCCCGCAAAGTCACATTCATTCTCTCCCTCCCTTTTTTCCCTTTCTCTCCCTCCCTCCCAGGTAACTCTCCCTCTCACCGCCCCCTCCCCCCGCTTTGCTTCTCTTTCTACGCAGGCTGAGCAATTTCTAATCAACACTTCAGTTTTTTTCCTCGGGCTCCAGCAGCTCCTTCCTTGTCTTTCATTGCTAAAATTTTGTATTTCTTCCGGGTATATATTTAGCCTTGTGATTTCTTATTGTCATTGTGATGCTGCTTCCTGCAATAGATTGGTTTTGTTGTTGCTGTTTTGAACAGAACAAAATGCTTATCAACTGCTATTTTAGCAACAGGTGCCATGTAGCCCTAAGACCTGAAGGAGGGCTCACTGAGTCTTTGTCCCTGAACACAGTAGCATTTCATCTTTTTCTGGTGGCAGGGGCTGAGGGAAATGCCAGAGTTGTATCGTTGCTCGGGATCCCACTCCGATGTGTTTTCAGGGAGAGTGTTAGGGCATCTCTGTAATAAAGATTGCTTGCTTGGTCCATGGAAGCATGGAAGCGTGGAAGCATGTATCATATTCCTGTGATTTCTAAGCATCAACCACCAAAGACATACTAGTCTTTGCTCTCAAAGAGTGGTCAGTCTAGTCAGTGACTTGAGAAAGTGTGCAAGTAATTTTGTCTTGGTTCCTGATGGTCCCATGATGACTGCCACATCAGTGCTACAGAGTTTGGAGGAGGTGCACCCAACCCAAACCAGTTCTGAAACCCATTCTCAGAAGAGGTGGTGGCTAAGTTTAGAGATTTCTTCATGCATTGTCAGTCAATGGGTCACTACCATGTCTTGGGCATTGTGGTAGGGTTGATAAGATCCACAAGACACAGACACTGCCTTCCAGGAGCCATTCTGGTGGTAGAGATACCAGTTATGGAATTGTGGACATATAGTTATGGAGTAGTAGCATTGTCCAATAATACTAACAGAGATCTGCACCAAGTATTGTGGGGTGCTTTGAAGGGGCTTCTAACCCAGCCTTCAGGGGAAAGGTAGGTATGGGGGAGTGGTTGTTACCTGGGCTGGTTTGTGTTCAGGTAGCTGCATGGTGACTGTGTGAGGACAGACTTGGGTATAGAGAGTTGGAGTGTCATGCATCCTGGAGAAGGAAGACTCACTCTTAGAGACTGCTGACACCTCAGCATCCATCATCTCCTTCCATCCTCTCTGTACCTTCCCAGTTCTCTCCCTCCTCTGTTCTCATTTCCTCCAAAAAGCCACCTTGTTCGTACCAGAACATCTTTCAGTACTTTTGTCACGGCCAACCTCATGCTCATCATCCCCTAGCCTGGATGTTCCGCTCTAGATTAGAAGAGGAAGCTGCTCAATATATTCATCACACTTTAAAATTTGGATACGTGGTTCTGATGGGAAGCTGGTTTATACAGACCTGAGTATTAGTACTAGTAATCTTAGTATAAGCACTACGTGAGTAGTCTTAGTGCAAGTACTTAGTGCTTGGTCTAATGTTAGTAGTATTAGTAAGAGGGCTTGGTTAGTGGAATGATTCCTGACCTGGGAGTTGAGGGCTGGATTCCAGTCCTAGATCATCCATAATTAACTGTTTAGCCATTGGAAGATTTGTATTTTGGTCTTTTATAATCTATTGACTGTAGTGATTTCTAACGTGTCTTTCAGCTCTAGGATTCTATGATGCTGAACATTTCTCCACTTAATTTTGATGAATTGGAAATTAAGGTTCAAGAGTGACAGGCCCAACTCTTCATTTTATAATTCACCCAGTGAAGAGCAATCAAGGAGTCTTTAGTTTTCTTTAGCCTTTTTATCTGAATAATGATTGGAAAGAAAGACATCAGCTGGGAGGGAGATCTGTTGTTCGAATATTCAGAACAAATGAGTAACATCCCATGCTTGGTGGACAGGATAGGGTCCATTCTGAACAATTACATGTGGTCATACTGGGGAGTGGTAAAGCAAAGTGAGCACTTTGGACCAGATTAGATGAATCTTCCTCTGACCAACCTGGGACTAGGATGGCCCTTCCAGTCTCAGATTTTGGATCCAGGACCCACTTACCTCTTCACTCCTTCCAACTATTTAGCTCTTATTCCCTTTTCTCCAATCAGAAATATAAAGAAAGGTATGATGTGGTGGTGGTTGATTTTGCTTATTTACATGTTCTAATTTGCTCTGTGTTAGATGGCTTTATATATATATATATTTATATATATATCATCCCATTTTATGAGTAAGTGGGGCTGGTATTGTCTACTTACACGTAACCTCAGAAGAAATAAGTGACTTGTCCAAGTCCATGGTATCTTAGTGATTAAAAGCATAAGATATAGTATCTCTGATTTAATTTGACTTGGATGATTTAAGTGCTGAATCTAAGACAATCTTTTTTGATGAGGGTAGGTCAAGCCAGAACTCTTGACTTAAATGAACATATATGATGTCTATTGCGGAGCCTTTGGTACTGAGGCTTCAAGACTGTAGAAGTCATGGAAATAGTGCAAGGGAAGGTGGGCAAGAATGGCTTTGTTTTCCCAAGTTAAATCCTGGGCTGTAGGGCAAAAGGGTGAAAGAGGAGGACTCCAGCAAGGCACAGGAGGGCAGAGTTACAGCTAATCCTGCTGGCTGTCTTGGACTAAGGATTGGTATGGAGTACCATGAGCCACACAGGATATAGCTATGCCATATGCCTGCTTAAAATCTCGGTTGAGATAGTTTTTGGCTCTCTGAAAATGAAAGAAGTCATTTTGGATGACTAGAGTTCTTTATGGGCCAAGAAACAAGGAAGAACTCAGAAGAACATACTGCTTCCCCTTCAGCGTCTGGAGCACTACAGGAAGCAGGAGTGTAAGTTAGGAACAGGACCCTGACATGCAGCTGGGACCCTGCACCGTCACTCCTTGCATGCCTTTGCCACTCAGGAGGTGGATGCAGAGCCTGGGTGGATGGGGACAGGGGGGTTAGGCTCAAACTGACCTGGATTTGAATGCTGGCTTAATGTTATGAAACTACATAAAACCCCTAGTACAATCCTTGACACATTGTAGAACCTCAATGTTTATTATAAACCAGAACTAGGTGTATTAGTCAGCATTTTGTTGCAGTATCCAGCAACCCTCAAATCTCAGTAGCTCACACTGGCATACACTTTGTTCTTGCTCACGTTCCTTGAGTGTTGCAGTGAGCTGTATATAGCTATGCATTGGCGAGGTTTGGTGGACTTGGCTTTGTCCCAAATGTCTTCTTATTCCAAGACCCAGCATGAAGGAGCAGCCACTATCCTGGCATGTTGTTCTCATGGTGAAGGGGAAATGCTTTGGAGATGGGAGAGGTGGAGCTGAGGACAAGGATGCAGAGCCAAACCATGTGAGTGCCTGTAAAGCTTCTGCTTGAACAGGTTTTATGGCACACCTGCTCTCATTGCATTGGGCAAACCAAGTCAGGCGACTGAGCCCATTGTCTATGGAGTATGTCAGTATGTACTGTCTGCAGGCTGAAGAGGAGACAAATAATACAATTAGTCAACTGGGTTAAAGCATTCAACAAATGAAATCCAGAGTCTTAGAAGCATGCAGAAAGGAGCTCGTTATTCGTGGAGGAGGTAGATAACAATGGAGAATGAAGTTGTATGGTTGAGTCTAGAGCTCAGGGTGAGATGTAGACAGGAAACACAGACTACAAGTTGATAAGGGCTATGGGAACTTTCTTATAAAAGTTATTTTCCTGGGCCAGGGATTTAGCTCAGTGGTTCCACCGCCGCCTCACAAGCACAAGGTTCCAAGTTCAATCACCGGTACCAAAAAAAAAAAAGTTTTTTTTCCTATACCAGTAGCTGGTGCATCCCAGAAGTCGGATTCACCCGAATGAACTGGGAGATTTCCAGTGCTTCAGCACTACAGGGTAGATGACCTCTTTTAGCTTTGGTCCCATTGGAGCACCATGTAAGCCAGCAAGACATCACCCATGAGCTCATCTCAGATCTGTGGAAGAGGAGGCAAATCGAACAGAAAGAAGACACCTCTGTGGCTTATTATCAGCACAGTTATGGCAGAGACTGGGAAAGTGTGCCTCAGTTGGACACTTAGGAAATATGCCCAATGATAGCAAGCTTTGTGTGCACAAGCACCAGAATTATTGGTAGCACATAATAACTAGCCCATGAACAAAGCCCACCTGGGCAAGGGCAGCATTGGAATTTGTCAAAGCCTTATGGGAAAAGGGTCATATTGCTCCCCTTTGGGACTCTTGGCAGTGGGGGGGGGGGCATACAAGAATGCTATCATGCTTTTAAATCTCAAAATTGTCCATCTGGGCACCCTAACTCTAACATAGATCAAGGACTCAGGTGCAGTGGTAGCAAACAGGAGAAACTGATCCTGGCCAGGAAAGGAATGAATTGAAAGGAAGGTGATTAAATCTTAGAACCAATGGGAAAGCTGGAGAGCAAGGCTCAGAAGATAGGGGGGTACCAAGGCAATGTCTGCTATTCTTGGTAAAACCTTTTTTGTGTGTTTTTTTGGCACTGGAGATCGAACTCAGGTCCTTACGCTTGCGGGGCAGGCGGCAGAACCACTGAGCTAAACCCCCGGGGTTGGTAAAACCTTTTTATTGTGTTTTTTTAACACAAGAAGATGAATAGTTCCTATTTCTGAAAAGAAAAAGGAGTCAAGCTGCATTTTCTTTGTCTTTAAACCTTTAGTCTGTAGGTCAACATTGCTCAAATGCTTTGTTCTCATCCTGACAGTGTTACTAAGGGAGGCACAACCCTTCTTTCCCATGTCTAATCCTAGCAGACACATTTGTGCACCCCTGCTCATTCCCTACATGTAGAAAAGCTGCCCATTAGTTGCCTCTAAAAGTGTCTTAAGAAATTGGACAATATGTTAAAAATGTGAAAACAAAAGGTGAATCTCTTTAAAAAAGACTTAACTTGAAGGTGGGAAAAAAAGATTTGTATTATCATACTGAATAAAGAGACATCTTAGTAGTCTGAAGGCCAAGCTATGTAGGAGAATGAGAAATTTGTCAAATCCCACTTTGGGGATGTGAAGAGTTAAGAGCTAGGGGAGCTTTATACAGAACTTCCAAAGATGCCTGTCTTCGGCAGTAATTTCCCATGACCTTTAGCAGCAATCTTTGTTTCTCTAAAATGGGGCTGTGGTTTCAGATCTGCCTCTCAAAGATGCTGGCAGGAATAACTTACAACTAGTGGGGGAAATTAACTTGCTTTGAAAAAAATGAAAGTGCTAAAATAAGAACAGCTTTGCCTTCGAGTCTGCTTTTGTTATTCTTACAAGAACATAGTTCATAATATATAGAATCCTTTTCTTTACATGGGGATTGGGACAGGATTTTATTTTGTCACACGCAGGGAGGCATTGTATGTGTTTGGAGCTGATTTTCCCTAGCCTGGTGATAGGTACCTACCCCTGTGACTGAGAGGGGGGCTGCTGCTCTGAGCTGTCACTTGTCACTCCCCCTCTAGACAGCTTCCTGGTTATTGGCCAGAAGCTGTTCTCTGCACTGGGGTCCACCTGCTAGGAAAATATCATCAGAATCACAGGCTCCTGTGTTCATTTGTTGATTCACTCCACAGTTTCGAGCAGCTGTATTCTGTGATTTTTCTGTATGCTGAGAACACAGAGTCAACCAAATCCTGGTCCCTGTCCTCAGAGAAATTTTAGTTAAAAACCAAGGTTATATGAAATTTCTCAAGATCGAGGGCTGATCTTTTGTCTGTTGCCAAACTTCGCATGTGTTTTAAAATATGTTTTATTGAATTAAAATTGAATAGTCAAAGGCAGTCTTCCTGGGAATCAGGACAAAAAAAGATTAAGAGACTAGTTTGATAGTCTAAGAAAGACAATTCCTTTCTCTGCAAATGTAGAAATCCACCTGTGCTCTTCCATATGCTACTGAGTGTTTTCTTCAGTCAGGAATTCTTTAAAAAGTTTTTCTATTTAAATTTAGGAGGTCTCATCTTTACAGATGTGCTCTATACAGTATGATCTCTTATTCCATTTTACTGCTTTGTCTATCTTTCGCTCTCTTTCCTAAACTGCCTTCCCAGTTTTCTGCAGCATTTGCTTTAGCTAGTGAAACAAGAAGATAGGGGAAGTTAGGCAGATAGGACGCAGGTCCTGAAGAGTTAACAGGAAGTAAACTAAAAGTCAGGCTTTGGCAAGTTAATGTACCAGAGGGTCCAAATAATTAACATGGGCAAACTGACTGTCAGGCCCTAATGGAATGCAAAGGACAAAGAGCAGGTCCCTAAACAAATGGAGAGGCGTTGGAGGAAGTGAAATGCAAACGAAGCGGCTTGCTTTCTGGAAATCAAAGGCCTACCTGCAACCACGAACATCCCTGGTCCCAGAAACTCTATAAAAGACCAACGGACTTCAACATCTACATTGTCCACTTTACGGAACCCCTCCTCAACTAGTGGGGAGCTATTCCTTTTATTCTTTCCAATAAACATCCATTTGTCCATTCCCCCACCACTTGCTACTTGCTGTTTTATCAGCTTCAATCTTCATTACCCCAAAACAGGACCCTAGAGCTAGAAGGCTCTGGTTAAACTAGGAGAAGGAAGCACAGACGCTTTCTGCACCTCCATAAACTTCTTATAAGAGGTTCAAAATTCAAGTTCCATGAGCTGTTACCAGGCCTCCTCCCAGAGTGCTTGTAGTATCTGTCCCTGTGTTTGCAGGACCCCGTCTCAGTGCTCCTCTCTGACTCCTAGGAACTCCTTCAGTTAAATGCTTGATATTTCCCCACATGGAGGGAATAACACACAGTGCAAAAATAGAAAATATTTCAGTATGGCTACAGCAGGTGTGGGACCAAGTTACCATGAAGGCTTCATATGCCATGTCAAGGTATTTGGATTTTATTCTGGATGTAATTGGGAATCATCAGAGGTCTCAAAGCAAGAAACTCATGTGATTTGATTACATGTGTTTTAAGAAGAACAGAAAAAATGTGGAGAGTAGATTGAGTTGGAAGCAGGGAGACTATTTAGGAGGCTCTTCCAAGGCCCACATGGTAATGAAGACTTCAGTAAAGTGATGGTGAAGGGCTTTAGAACCAGTCAGCCTGGGTTCGAGCCTAACTTACACCAGTTGGGCAGGGTACATACACCCTCTGAGCATCAGTTGCTTAATCTATAAAATGAGTGTGATAACAATGCCTACTTTGTAGGGTTTTTGAGAGAAGTCATTCTCTGAGAAGTGTTTAGTGCAATCCCTGACACATAGTCAGTGCTTTCAACTATTGTCTAGTAGGAGGGAGTAGAATCCTCCTTTAAGGGAGTGACAGTGGGAACAGACAAGGACCAAGTTTGAGAAATATTTAGACTTAGTGATCAACTCAATGTGGCCAGGGACAGAGAGGAAATCATAAAGGCTGGGGTTTCTATGTGGGGCAGTAGGGTAAGTGATATACGGGCAAAAGAGCTAGGGATAGAGAGAGGATGGGTTTACAGGCAAGAGTTGGGGCAAGAAAAGAAGAGATGTGATGAGGTTTACAGAGGTAATATGAAGTATTTGTTAAATATATAGATAGGGCCTAAGACAGTTGAGGATCTGAGATAGAATTGGGAGTTAGAATCATGGGACTGAGTAATATTTCTTACATTAAATGCCCAACTCAGAACAACAAAGAGGTTGAAAATTTGAAATTTATTTATCTGGCATTCAAAGTTATAGTTTTATATTCTTATAAGCCTGTATAGATTCCAATTTAAGAAGTACTAGATTTTTGGCATCGGATAAGTAAGTAGTGGAATAGAAAAACAAAAATAATTTGAAAAGAAAAGAAAACCTAAGAGGTAGGATCCTAACTCAAGATACTAACTTAGTTCCAGGGCAGATCTCTTGGGAATGGGAGCCAGAGGGAAGGTGTCCCCAGTCCAAATGGAGAACTGATCATCCTTGCCCCCACCCCAATTAGCACTCATCTCTGAAGCGCCTGATCTGTAGGGTAGGAGTGGTGGTCTCATGAGAAGTACTTTTGAAGGTTCAGATTTGGATCAGCCACGTGTGAAGGATGTAGGAAACAATACCCACCCTTTAGGAGAAGGAGCTGTTATCAGGGCCCTAGAAAGCAGGCTAGAGTTCAGGACCAGGCTTTGGTCCCATGGGAGCAACTGGATTGGAAATCAGAACACCATTGTAGAAGCACAGATTCATATAAGGTCAATAATGCTGAGGGAAAGAGATGCTGCTCAGTGGGCACAGGGAACCCAGTCTCTCACCTGGGATTCAGGGTTAGGGTCAGAAGAGCAATGCTAGATCCCATCCTCCTGTGCGAATGGGGGTCCTGGTAAGCTTGGTCAGGGCAGACTTGGGAAATGGGTGGTTTTCATCTTAAACTTTGAAACCTATAGAGCTGAGACAGTGATTCACATTTTTAGCTTTAAATCTTCACTCTGGTCTCAAAGATCCAATCAGCTGATACTTACTTGGAATTCCTCACCCTACCCTCTCCAGCTCTCCAGGTCTCTCCTTTGTGTAGAGTCCTGTTGCACCTGCACGTGTGTTCTTGCCTGTGCATGTACACACAGACACTCACACAGGGTTACTCTCCATTTTGGCCTTTTAGGAGGTTCACAAGCAGTGTGCATGGTGAGCACACTCAGACACCGCCACTGTTGAGCCCCCATTGTAAACTCTAGAATCCTGCGCAGCTTCTGCCCATTCTGCCCTGCTCAGACTCAGCATCTCACACCTGGATATCTGTGCTTGCCTAGGCCTGGGTTCCCAGCTTCACTGAAGTTGACAGACTGTTCTGTTTAGCTGTAGCAAAAGCAGCAGCGGCAGCTGCATTTATTGAGCCCTTAGTATGTATCAAGTATTGTCCTAAGCATTTAGAATAAAATGTCGTTTAACCCTCAAACAGCTCCAACTCCATAAGGCAGGTACTGTTATTCTGTTTTTACTCATGAGGAAACTGAGTTGAGTAATTTGCCTGAGGTCATGTAGCTAGGAAGAGGTAGAGCCTAGGTTCAAATTTAAATCTTCAATATCTGTCTGTAACTGTCATGCTTTATAAAAGCAAACTTTTGGGCCGGGGATGTAGCTCAGTGGTTCTGGCGCCCGCCTCGCAAGCGGAAGGACCTGAGTTCGATCCCCGGTACCAAAAAAAAAAAGCAAACTTTTCTGAGAATGTGTTTCTTATCCTTTAGAGCATGAGCTTATGTCATGGAAGACGCTAAGACTTGACGAGCCTCTGTTAATAATCAATGAAGAGAGTCCAATAGTTTGCTTGCTCAAATGACTAATCTCTTTAACAGAGAACCTACCTGGGGAGGAGGCTAATACTATTAATCATCTAATGAACAAAACCTGAAACTTAACTCTCTCAAAAAAATAAATAAATAAATAAATAATAAATAAGATTTTAAAATTGCACAACACTTTTGTGTAGCACCTGTCTCACTTGATTTTAGGTTTTATTTATCCTAGGAAGTATAGGTACTGTAATTTCCCTAGTAGAACTTCTTTTGTGAGTAGAGAAAAAGGACAGTGTGGTCAAGTACACAGTGTGTCCTGGCTACAATGATTTGCTATCCAAGCTCAACCTGCTAATTGAGGTTATCTCACCTCTCTGGTCCATTTTTTTTATCACCTGAAAAATTCAGGTGTGAATAAGGACTTGAAGAATTACAAGTTAGAAGTTAGTGTAAATAAATGAACGCAATAGAATCTAAGGTGAAACTATAAAAAAATTTGTTTCCTAATCCAGCTGTGTGAGTCAGGGAGCACAAAATCACCCACAAAAACATTTGGAGTGGTGAGGAGAAGCATAGGAATAGAGCTTCCAGATGGAACTATCTGCCCTGTGATGGAGTTAATCAACATAGTGTAGCTATAATCAAGACCTGGTAGTGGTGGACCGTCACTGGGATTCAGGAGCTTCTGGATGGGAAGGAGGGGAAGGCAGGAAAGGCAAGGGAAGGTAAGTATTTGAGATCTGCTCTTTACCTGTCACAGGGTCCCCTTATTGAGTCAACTCTGACAGCAGCTAATGAGACACTGTTTATTAATGACCCTTGGAATAGTAATTATAATGCTCATTTTATTGGTGAGGAAAATGAGTCTCAGACTGCTTCATAGACTTCATTAAGACTCCACCACTAGTATATTGCCAGATGATATTCAAATCCCTGCCTATTTGGTGCCAATGCTATTTTACTATACTGTGCTATCTATGACTCATTTAACTAGTTTCCTCTGCAGAGTTCTAGAAATTCTCATATTAATAGTAATCACTTGCTCATTCATTCCTTTATTTATGCATAGGTAGCTATTAAGCGGTACATGGAAGGTTTAAAACATTTTGAGATTTGAAACATCTCAAATACTCTGATGTGTTCACTTCCAAATTCCACAGAACTCTGAAACCTTTTTCTCCTAACAGAAATTAGAAATTAGGTTTTCATTTTGCTTTTCATTGAAGAGACACTGACTGAAAATTAGAAGGCAAGAGGAGTATGATGTCTTGCCTGTGTCTAGGGAGCTTGAGTAAAGAGGCATATTCCTAAGTAAATGTGTTGGAGCTGCAAGAGTGAGTTTGCTTTGTAGGATGTTATTGTGCACATAGGACAGGGGACATCTAGTGGGAAGCAATTCTGTCTTGCATGTCCCAAGTTCTAGGGTGACCCTGTCACCCTGATCTACCTGAAGCTGGCTTGGTAGCCTCCTGCATTCAATTCAAAACTTTTTTTTTTATGTTTTCATAACCTTTTTTTCTGCCTGTCATCACAATTCTACTTCTGCTTCTAACAGAAGTTTCTAAAGTAGAAAGTCTTGACTCTCCTATTCAACTAAGGAAGTATGTTCTCATTGCTTGGAATTTCTAGATCCAATCATTGAGTTCATATAGACCATTGGTCCCTCACACATACCCCTGATCTTTCATTCACTGAAATTTTTCCTTTCGTTTTTGGTCACCAAGCCTCAGGTTGGATCTTTGCACCACTTAAACTTCTCATCTGCTTTTGAGATCCTTTTTTTTCTTTTCTATTACCCTTCAAAGCTTTTGAACTCAGTCTTCTGCTTTTGATCTGAAATCCCTGATTTCTCTCAGACTTCATTTCTCTTTTATCTCTGTCCTCTTTACTTGGTCACCAGCTGGAAGGGAAGTCACTTCTAGAAGTCATACTTCTTTGTTTCATTGTCATTATTCATCAAATTTTTGTTGAGTACCCACGGGCTTTATAAACCAGAGCAGCAAGATAAGACGTACTTCTTGTATGAAAAATAAATAAACACAGGCAAAATTATTACAGTAAATGTCTACAAGAGGACACTAGAGGTAGTGATGGGCGAGAGGAGGAAATGATGGACTGATTGGTTATAGCAGGCTTTATGAGAAGGACCCTTTCAACTGGGTTTTGAAAGGTAAAAAAGTTTCCAAGGGGAAAAGTGAGGAAAAGCATTACAGAAACAGGAAACAGCATGTGCAAATCCTGGAGGTGTGCAATAATAATAATAACTTGGGGAAACTGATGCTATTTGATGCTATTTAATATTTTTGGAGCTTGGGCTCAAATAGAGGTGTTTCAAAGAGGTGGGATGAAGGCATAAGGGGAACTAAATGATGGAGCACTTCAGATGCCTTGCCAAGAATTTGGGTCTTATCCTGAGAGGCATGCAGGATGAGTGAAGAGTTTTAAGAAAGAGAGCCAGAACAGTGAGATTTAGAAAGATTATCTGAACTATAGCAAGGAGAATGTACTGTATGCTGATGGACTGAGTGTGAGGAGATCAGACAAAGGAGTATTGTAATATAAGTAAGAAAGAAAGAGGACCTAAACAAAAGCCATAGGAGTGGAGTTAAGGAGGAGAGAAGAAAATATTAAAGAGATCAATTTGACTTTACTTAATAACTAGTTAAATACAGGGGTCAGTGTAGGTTTCTGGACAAGGCAGCCAAATGGATATTGATGCCATTAGTTATAATGCCATTAGTTATGATGAACAGGTCAAGGAAGTGAGGAGGAAAGGTGTGACCACGTGGTGGGAGATGAGGTTCAGGATGCAGATACTGCTTGGACATGTTTCTTTTGTCTTGCAGCCATGGTTGAAGCCCTTCAGGTCACAGTGCCTGACAAGAAGAAAGTGGCTATGCTCTTCCAGCCCACTGTACTTCGCTGCCACTTCTCCACATCCTCACATCAGCCTGCGGTCGTGCAGTGGAAGTTCAAGTCCTACTGCCAGGACCGCATGGGGGAGTCCCTGGGCATGTCCTCCACCCGAATCCAATCTCTCAGCAAGAGAAACCTGGAGTGGGACCCATACTTGGATTGTTTAGACAGCAGGAGGACCGTTCGGGTAGTGGCTTCAAAACAGGGCTCCACCGTTACCCTGGGAGATTTCTACAGGGGCAGAGAGATCACGATTGTTCAAGGTACTAATGTCCTTGCCTTGAATCTAGGAAATGGGAGGGAGGTTAGTTCCATTCTTCCCAGACATGGGGCAATGTGAGTCACCCTTTCAGCCCTTCAAGAATCCAATTTTATTGGAGATGGGAGCATTAAGAACCCTAGCAAATTGCTTTAGTGGAATGGTGGGGGGTGAGAAGACTGGACAGTATAGTATGTGGTGAAGACAGAAACAACCCTTGGAATAGTCTTTCCGGACCCTGACCTTGAATCTGGGAGCTTGTTTTCAGAATTAAATGAAGTGAGTGCTAGTGAGAGAACTTCAGTCAAACATCCTACATCTTGGTGTCACTTTATGGTCCTTTCCCAAACCTGAAAAGGCAGAATTTGCTAAGAAGTTCCTCTGCTGGGAGAAGGGATGCATGCTTGGAAGTTACCAAGCCAGGAAGATACATGCCCTGAGCCCTCAGGGCTTTGTATCAACTCTACCCTTTCTCCTGGTTCCTAAATTTTGGATAAGAAAAGGTCCCAAGAGTCTGATAGGACCTATTTGATTATTCAAATTTTGAAGATTTCCTGTGAAGTCAGTTTATTTCCAGGAGTCCATAATTACTCTGCAAATTATCTGGCTGTCATGGGTCTCTGCAGGCCCAGTTCAAAGCCATCATCTATTCCTGAAGCTGGATGAGATCAATTTGTGGCTGTGTTCCCATTTTCTCACTTCATGGATGCTACTTTTTGTTATTTTGTTGGTTTGGTTTTATTAAAAAAGCAAACATCTTTAAACCACCATGCAAGTGAAGAAATAGAACACAGCAGACCCTACTAGGTCTGACCCTCCCAAACCCCTCATTGCTCAATGCTTTTCTTTCCCAGGACAGAATTTTAGAACTGGGTTCTTTTATGTGTGTGTGTGTGTGTGTGTGTGTGTGTGTGTGTTTGTGTGTGTGTGTTTGTGTGTGTGTTATGTGATAACAGATGCAGATCTTCAAATTGGAAAACTCATGTGGGGAGACAGTGGACTCTATTTCTGCATCATCACCACCCCTGATGACCTGGAAGGCAAAAACGAGGACTCGGTGGAACTGCTGGTGTTGGGTAAGTGAAAACCAGAGGCAGCATTTCCATCTTAGATGGCTTGCATTGTGTCCCTCTCACACCTCCTTGCTGTGTGCATTGGCAGGTTGCATACACAGCTGTTATCTTCTGTGTACTGATAAAACTGTTTGAGAGTATGCTTTTTCTGAGCAGTAGCTTATTTGTAGTGTCTCGTTCTTAAAGGCAGTGTCCCTACCCTTGTAGCATTGTCCCAAGGTTTCTTCTGATTTCTTAGTTGTTTTCTCCTCCATTCTACTTTAACCTATAAGCCCGATTTCTCTCTTATGTTTTACTTTTCATTTTATGTGCTAATTGTTAAAGAAAATGCGAGAGGCCTTTGAAATAGGATAGAGACTAAGGAAAAAGAAGAATTCACTGGTGTGTAAGCATCACTAGAGACTTCAGGAATCTGTTCCTGCTCTGCTTACGGTAGTCGTAAGGCAAGATGGCTGCACACTGGAGAGTCGAGTAATAAAAGGTGCCCGGATGAACAGAGCTGTTTGGGAGATGTTCTTGTCTTTAACTGGAGGGCAAATCTCCGGAAATCTAAAAGTGAGTTATGCTCAAAGCAAATACATCTAATTCTTTTTTTTTTTGGTACCGGGGATTGAACTCGGGTCCTTGTGCTTGTAAGGCAAGCGGCAGAACCACTGAGCTAAATCCCCAGCCCAATACATCTAATTCTTATTAATGTTAATATCTTCATAACTGAAAACCCCTTACTTTTGGCTGTTTTTCATCTTTCATGGATTGGAGAAATGTTAGTGGGAAATGACCTTCTTGTATGAAACTGAAAATGTGACATACATTTTGCACTCTATAACTGTTCATTGAATAAGAAAATTATAATACAGTCGGGTGTGGTGGTACATGTCTTTAATCTTAGCGCTGAGGCTGGGGTAGGAGGATCATGAGTTCAAGGCCAGCCTGGGCTATACATAGTGAGACTCTGTCTTTAAAAAAATCTAAAAGAAACAACAACAGAAAATAAGAAAATTAGAATAAAACATACAGAAATCAAGAAAAAAAACTGGATCGATTATAGAAGAAAAGGAAATCGAGGATATATATTTGAAGTCATTCTTCAAAATAAATTACATAAGGGCCAGGGATTTAGCTCAGTGGTTCCGGTGCCTGCCTCCAAAGTGCAAGGTCCCGAGTTCGATCCCCAGTACCAATAAATAAATAAATTACATTTTTTTCGCACTTCCAAAAAATCAGCTGACAGCAATTGGGGGCATATGTAAAAGTCCCCTGTTTTGAAGGCAAATGAGTTTGAAGGCTGATTTTTACCCTTTGTGTGAAACTCAATCCCCAGGGAGAAAGTGGCATTTTCTACAGAGAATTTTCAGTTTTAGTCTTTATCATGATTGCATGGCTTTGGCAAAACAACTGTTCTGATGCTTTAGCATTACATTTTACAAATTGGACTGAGGTAAATTGGGCCATCTTATTGAAAGGTTGACTTCAAGCAAACATACTGTTTGGTTCCAATATATAAAGTATAACTGCTGTGACTTGTAGAAGAAACAACATATGACATATTCAAAAGGAAATAGGAATGTAAAAGGTTTATATTGCGTTGTACAAGAACACAGGGAGATCAGATTTGAGATCTGCTGTGGCTTTGTAAATCAGAAGGGAGTAAAAAAGATAAATTTTGGCTTAATCACATAACTCTAATAGCCGAGTCTGCGGGAACAAGTGGCTCATTGAGCCTGCAATTAGCTAATTGTGAACACAGTTATTTGGCCAGGGCAGCCATGTGTGGAGAAGTGATTGTCTGTGCAGGAAAAGGAGGCCAGGTAGAAAACACATTAAATAATTTGGTCCTGGTTGTCTTGCATCTAGGGGAAATGAAAAGAATGAAAGCTTTGCCAGGCGAAGTTCCTCTGGATCTAAAAATTCAGTGCAGATTGGGTTGAGGATGCTGTTTGGGAGGCCAGGAAGGGTCGGTTTCTGGGGGGGTGAAAGGAAGGCTCAGATGCCAGTGGTCTCAGTGATGGGAAGAGAGATGAAGAACAGAAATCAGCATCACTCTGAGAAGAACTGTACAGGGAAACTGGGAGGCCTGCAAATCAAAACTCATCACAGCAGAAACAGTGGCAGGGTTCTTGTGGGAGAAAAACATGACTCTGCGATGTTCCACATTAATTAGAAATGTTCAGAGTGTGATAAATTTGTCATGGAAACGTTTTAGGGAAGACTTGTGTTATTTAAAGGGCTTAGTTTAAAATCTATGAAAATTTTCTGGGTGTAAGAAGTATAAATACAAAATTCTGAGTCTTGTTTGTCTTGACATCCCTTTAGAAAATGTTTCAAAATACTGTCACAGTTTTAAAAATTCAAACTGTTTGGTTGTTATATCCTGCAGGCCAAGGATATATATGCTGTTAGGTATTCCTTTTTATGTGAAACTGGAGAGCAGCCTGATTTCTGAGGTCAAAGCCAAGGCAATGGAGGTATGAGTGGGAAGACAACTGGAGTCCACAGAGTGTCAATTACAACATCCACGAGCCACTGGCTCAGTCACTGAGTTTTGCACAAGGAATGGTTAGAGGATTTGTTCTAGTGAAAGAGGCTTAGAGTGAAGAACGTGGGAAGTGTCTCCAAATGCCTGAAATGAAATTGTTTACAAGAGGGGTTGGAAACACTGTCTGGCTAGGTCCAACTAAATTAGGAGTGGAAGTTACAAGGGGAGGGAGTTTTGTCTCAGTGTATAGGAAGAATTGATTTTTTTTTTTTTTTTGCAGTACTGGGAATCAAACTCAGGACCTTGGGCTTGTAAGGCAGGCATATTGCCAATGAGCTAAATCCCCAGCCCAGGAAAACGTGTTAACTGGAGATGTCTAGAGATGGAAGGAATGTTCTAAGGAGTAATGAGTCCTATGTTCCTGGAGGTATTCAAGAGGGTGGAATGTTTCTAATCAGAGTTATTATATAAGGAAGTTATGCATAGGAAAAGGTACTCAACTAAGTTACCTTTGAGGTTTATTTGAATTCTAAATTTTTGGATTAAAAGCAGATAAAAAGGCATGGTGATGAATAATAAAATGACCTCCAAGGACCCAGTCTTCATCATAGACAGACAAGGGTGCAGGTTGGTTAGAAGACCATAGTGGGTGATGATCATGCACAAGGAAGCCAGTGAGAGTGAGCCGTGGTCTAGTACAGTGGTCAGAGCTAACAGGACTAATTTCACAAAGAGTGAAGAAAAGAAACTCTTGATAATAGCTTGAGTGAGTCAACCACTTTATCTCTTCTTGGAAATGATCACAAAGTGGGGAGCAGAAAACTGGTGTGAATTTCAGATGATGAAATATAAGGAACGATGAGTTGAAGAGATAAATCAGAGGCAATTATAAGAAGAATTTAGTTTCCTCATTTTACTTAGAAAGGTGAGGATGGAAAAGTTAATAGGGCAAGATTATGACATATTGTATATATAAGACTAAGAAGTTTGGACTTCCTCCTGAAAACTCTTGGGGAGTCAGGGAAGAAACTTTAACAGAGGAAGATTAGATCTCCAGTTAGAATGATAGCAGTAGGACAGGCCATGTAACAGGGAGGGGAGCCAGAGGAATGGGATGGTGCAGTAGCAGAGGTAAAAAGTAGGAGATGCTGCACCAGAGTAGGGAACCAGAGCAGACAACAGGTTTCTGAGATAGAAGCAATGGGAGTTGGTGTCTCATGCATAAAAAGAAAATGAGAAAGGGATGAATCAAACAGGATACCATGATTTCTGATTAGTTATGTAGCCAGCAATTTCATCAACTAAGAAAGAGGGCGAGGTAGAAAAGCAAGTTAGGCAGGCAAGAGAATGAGTTTGGCTTCGTGGCATATAAGACGCCTGGGACACCAAAGTGAAGATGCTTTGCCAACAGTTGGACATGTAGGTCTGGAGCTCAGTGCAGAGTGAAGTTTAGAGATAATGGACTGAAAGTCAAAGGTGATAGATAGGCAGAGTCACAAAAGAATAGATGAGTCACCCAGAAAGATAATATAAAGTGAGCAAGGGCAAGAACAGAAGGGATTGGTTTCACATTCTAAGTTTACTTCTTGTGAGTCATAACATTGTTACTGCATGTGAACTCATCTTGATTTCCTCCACAAAATGGGACCCTTTTATAGCACTGGACTATGAACTCTTCAGAGTCAAGAACCAATTCCTGTTCATCTATCTATCTGCAATGTCTAGCAGGGTGTCTAGAATAAAGACACCTCAGTGAATGCTTTTTAAATGACAAATGGGCAGAATCTCTAGCTAATACTTAACTTTGCACCTTTGAAATGCTATCAATGTTGGGTATGTATTTGTTGACTATAAATGGTCAACACAATAAACATCCACAGTCTTGAGTGATAGAACATGGTTTAATCTCATTGTTCATAATCATCTGGTTATTTGAATTTTTACTAGTGATAGATCCATCAAAGACTATGGTGGAAAGCAACAGAAGTAGGTTCTGGTTATTATTTAAGCAGAAAAGGAATTCATTGAAAGGCTATCAAAACTGAAAAAAGACTGGAGAATGGGTCTCAGGAAAAGATAGTATGTTAGGGAAGCACTTGTTAGCTTCTACACAAACAATCCTCAGATATCAGTGACTTAATCTCCTCATAGTCAGATGTGGGTTAGGAGGCTCCCGTAGGTAGCTCCTTTCCAAGTGAGGGTGTAGAACTGCAGACATCTCTATTGTTTGGCTCTACAGTATTGGAGACATTTGCTTCTAGTTGCAGAAAGAGAGACAGAAAAAGAGAGAAGAAGCTCATGTGGACTTTTTAGTAGCCAGATCTGGTATTGACAAGAGATGATCCAAGGTCTAAGCAGCAAAAATTGATGGACAGTATCTTTAGGGTTCCATTGCCAGGAGA
>NW_004624826.1:4987442-5031247 GCF_000247695.1 Heterocephalus glaber | reverse complement strand
TATTATATATATATATACACACACACTCCTGAAATGTTACTTTGTGTTTTTGCATTTTCCTGCTAAAGAATCAGTCTCAAGAGAGATGGCCCAGTTGGTCCGGTGTGGTCAGTTGTCTGCCTAGCCTTGGGAGAGGAAGGGCTCCTGGTGAATGATTAGTCATCAAGAAGCAGAAAAGAGGGCCTCACAAGTGCAAGGTCCCAAGTTCGATCCCCGGTTCCAAAAAAAAAAAAAAAGAAGCAGAAAAGAATGAACCCTCCCCAGAGTAAATTAAAACACGTACAAAAAAAAAAGTAGATATAGGACACCAAAAAGCAATAAATGTCCACCAAAGTGTTTCCATCACTACATCCACTAGTAATGTAAACATAGTAAGTTGTAGTTCACAAAATTTGTCTGTAATAATCTTGTAAGGTAGGAGGGCAGGCATTACTTCCCTCACATTCCAAACAAAGAATGTTCCACTTTTATGATTATTGCATCAGTTTAAAAAAAAGATAGCGTTGATGATCAAACTCAAGTGTTTTGAGTCCTAGCCCTATCTCTTTCCACAGTATCGCGCAACCTGTGTGTATTAGGAAGATATAAAGTAAATCGTTTTTTTAAAATGTGGTTGCTGCTTGGGCATGGGTCCTGATTTCTGCTTACCCCATGTTTGCTTCAGTGTTTCCTTTTATTTCCTAGTGAAATGGGCTAGAGCCATTGACCTAGGCCCTCACTTCAAAGGCATAGCTGTTCTGGTCTAGATTGAATACCACCCCACTGAGCATGACTCAGCCCTTCTTCTACACCATACTTCTGAGCCATCCACAAACGCTATGGTTGCTCCTTTCAAAGGTTTCAGAAATGTCCATAGACATGTGATTCACAGAAATGGGAGGACAACCACTGATTCAACACAAAACCTGAAAACTATACTAAACACCCTTTAATGTCTTTTTGATGATTCAGAAGGTAAAGTCATTTGGAAATTGGAAATGCACACATTTTTTTGGGTGCTTTGAGATGACAGTGACAAACAAGTACCTTAGAAATATTTAGACAGATGTTTGGGGTCATAGGGCTGTACTGGCAGACAGTCACAGAAGGTGGGGGTGTCCAGAAATCTGCCACCCTGAGATTAGACATTGGTCTAGGATCAGTGGCAAGGACAGACTGTTTATAACCTGGAACTGTGCCACTGTTTGGGTAGGAATAAAGTCCCCTGGGGCAGCTCCAGCTGGCAGGAAAAGGACTTCACCATTTCAGGAAAGCTCACACTGGGAAGTTATTATTTTAAAATCTAAAAGCAGCTTGCCTTGTTCTTACTTCTTTCTATGCACAATATGAGGGCTTGACCCCTTGCTTCTGATGTCCCATGTGGAAGCTTGTGGTTTCAGGGCCTTTAATTAGAAAAAGGAGAAAAGGGTCCCCATGGAAATGTGGCTGAATGAACACTTCTGTCTCTGACCTGAGAATAGAATAACAGGACATGAGCCAAGAGGGGTTTAGATTCAGGCTAAGGAAGACATTCCCAATAGTAAATAATAATTTTTGGAAGTTATGGGTGGTTGAGGGAAATTAGAGAAATTCCTTCTGATGAGCTTTAACATGGAAAGGGTCTCTCATCTGAAGTATGAGGATAAACAAGATGGTTTTTCAGAGTCATTTCAAAGATTTTGACTTAATTCAAAGACCCTCACTATCTACAGCTAACTGTTGTATTTTCTAGAACTCTTTGGATTGCAGGAGACAGAGGCTTCAACAAGCTTAGGAGAACTTTTTGTTGTAGGTATGGATACACCCAGGGGTATTCCTAGCTTCAAGCATGGCTGAGTCCAGGTGTTCAGATTGTGTGTCAAGGAATCTCTCTCCTTACCCTCAGCTCCTGCTCCATTCCTGTGTTTGCTTCATTTTTAGGCAGGCTCTTTCCACGGGGGAGGCAAAGATAGTGGCCCCAGCAGGTCCAGGCATCTGTGGTCTCTCATACCTTCCATCTCAGGAGGGTCAAGTTCCTCTTTCTGCATAGTTTCTGCCGAACTCCTGTTGTTCGTGAGTCTGTGTGTTGGGGGAGGAATGTAGTACACCCTCAGCCCCAACTGAATTGCATGAGATGAAGTGATGGGCCGAGGGTAACTCCCTAGGCAAAAACCAGGCAGTTGTCTCCAAAGGAAGAAGAAAAGAATGCCAGGCAGGCAAAAACACACACTGCTAACATTTTGTGGAATTCATCATCAGTTTCTGCTTCTTTATGGGCCAAATGCAGGGCTAATTCAGGAGGCCAGAAATAGGTATGCTCTCAGCAAGCCCTTCTGAGGAGGCTCTAATTTGGGATTGATTTTTCCCCACAAATGTAATGCAGCAGAGTTACCTTTGTTTTCCTGTCATGCTTTTATTTTTTCTTTCATCCCCTCCTGTGACTTGCCCAGAAGTACAGCATTTATTACCTAGACAAGTGGTGAAGGAATGGGTGGGCATGGTTTTTAACTATTTTTAAAAAACCAAGCAATTCACAATACTGTGCCAGAAATTGTTATGCTAGTGAAAAATGACCTTTTCTGCCAATTGGTATAAAAGGCCATTAAGCACCTAATAGAAAGTGAGTGAATTCTTGGGACAGGACACGTCCCTAGAGGTAACTTTAGCGATATTTGATGGGAGTATGTGCAGAAATGCCATAGCACCCACCCCTGAGTTACTGCTGCCTCGGTTTGCATGCTGTCCATCCCTCACCCAGGTGACTAGTTCTGGCTGTTCAGAAAGGCTACTTGTTGCCAAGACTTCCCCTCCCCCTTCTCTCCCTCTTTGCCACCAGCCCCAGCCTGGTTCTGCTAACCAAGGAGATTTGCCGAAAAGAAGGGCCTCAGCTCCCAGGGTTCCCATGGCAACAGCCTCCGTGGAGGTCTTTGTTGCCGGCTGAAACTTTGATCTCTGAGAGTGGCTGCTGCTGTTTCTCAGGGAAGATTTACAAACAGAGGAAGAGGGAAAAGGAATTGGGGGAGAAGAAGGAAAATGTTTACTCCTGGCAGAAGGGAGAGAAAGAATTAATTACAGAGCCACACTCTAGCCATAAATCTGGTGATTACTCCTTTGGAACATCTTGTGATTTGGGCTGTGCCCACATTTCCATTTGGAGACTTGATTATGCTTCAGATGTCTTGGCCCCACATGAAAGGTCCAAAGTGAAGTCGACTCCCCTAGGACGGTATAGTCCTCCTTCACATGCTTATGCTGCAGGCTTCCAGGGGAGCTGAGAAGACCCTGCAGGCTCCCATGGAAGGAGAGAGAAATCAAATGCAGACTGAACTTCTCCAGCATCTAACCTACCTGCCTTTTCTCTCACCTCTCTTTCCTAGCCCTGGCCTGCTCTGCCCTGAGCTTGCTCAGAAGCCACTGTGGGTCTTGGTTCTGAAAAGAACCAGAAAAATGTGTTGAAAGGATAGAGAAGAAGGAGGAGCCAGAAAAGTTAGCCAGGCATCAACTAGAATCTAATTGCTGTTAATAACTGCAAGTAGCAAGCAAATGTTCCACTGAGGACTGGAGGGGAAGTCAAGACATCTCCAAAGACCTAGGACCGTGCTTTGTACTCTGCAAGAAGCCTCCATTAGCCTCCAGACCTCTGCACTGCACAAGCTCAGCCTTGCTTTAATTTCTGTTTAAATTATGGTTGAAATTTAACAAGTATCTTTGGCATGCTATGTCCCTAGCATAGTGAAGATACAAAGTAAATAAATGACACTGTCTTGTCCCTATAAAAATGACTGCCCTTTGGTGAAGATAAAAGTTGTAGTTTTGAAGCAGGTAGAGGACAATACAAGACAAGATTAAAACTGAGTTTGGATATTAAATATCCCCAAGGCCCTTGGTTCTCAAGAGGGGGGAATCTTGCCCACTTAGGAGACATTTGGTGATGTTTGGAGACATTTTTTGACTGTCACAATACATGGAGAGCAAAGGGCAGGTAGAGACCAGGTAGAGACCAGGGAGGCTGCCGAACCTCCTACGGGACACCCCTCTCACACGCAGCAAAGAAGTATCCGGGCGCCAAATGCCAATAGTGCCAGGTTATGAACAGCGAAGGTTTTGGGTTCTCTGTGAACAGCAGGGCTTTGGGGGTCAGACAGCTCTCAACTTTGTGTGATAATGTGGTCAATGTCTATGACCCCAGTTTCCTTAGCTGTAAAAATAGAAGGGTCATGAAAGTTACATGGAAGACCTTCTATGAAGATTGAATGGCGCGTCATAAGAACTCGGTAAATGTTAATTCCCTCTCCCACCCCTGCCCGTTCCCCACATCTCATCACAAGTATGTCATCCCTAATTGGAGGAAACCCTGTTTAGGGAAATCTACATCAAGGGACTCCTGCTCCAGAGCCGATTTTCCTTTTGCGCGTTCCATGGGCAGAGGCTTTAATGGGCCATCTGCGACTCAGAAATCCTGTTAGTAATAGACTCACATTTTGTCAGTGACATCTATGCTGGCCTTGCCCGTGGTGACCCGAATCAGGCTGTGGAAATCTCCCTGCCAGTGGATTTGAGAGTATTCTGACTTAACATGCCGTGTTTTGGCTGAAGTCCCCATTTTCTCAGGGGATGGCCCTTCGTTGTTAATTACAGGCTGTTTACTGCCTAACCTAAACACAAAGATTAGGTCATACAGGCCTTCCGATGAAGTCTGGAGGAGTTCAGAGAAGACCTAAGATTTGAATTAGGATCTGTACGGGCCTAAAAGGACTTTAGATAGGGTGACTTTATAACTTATGGTTACTTAAAAGTAAAAGGGGAGGGAGGTTTTACAATAATTTATGGCAAATCCCCAGGCATAAACTGGCACCGTCCAGGCAGGCTGGTATGATGGTCACATATCTTTAGATGTGGACCACTTTGAAGAGTCTCCTATTGATCTAAGAGGACAGAAGATCCAAGAGAACTTGAGATCAAATTCGTGTGAGCTGCCCTTGGCCTGCAGACCCCTTGCACTGCATTCATGAAGACCTGTGGGTGTCCATGGGTCTTCATTCCTCTTCTTGCACCAAGCAGGGGGCCCAGCGAGGAGATAGTTTGGCGTAATGGAAGTTCGAAGACTGGCTGGCCTTCAGATTTCTGAACAAGTGAGGTCTCCAGGCGCCGATCCTCTGTCCCTAGCCTCCCTCGGCCTCACTCTTTTTGCTTCACTTGTTGTGCATCCCGGGGGAGGAGCTGGGCCTTCAATGAGGCGCATTCCTGCCGCCGCGTTGCCGTGGTTACCTGGGCCGGGCCCGCGCAGCTGGGTCAGCCGAACGCCTTGTGGTCCGCGGCGCCCGCGCCCGGCTGCCGCCGAGGAGGAGGCGGCGCGGGGCGAGCGCTGCCGTGGGCGGCGCCGTGAAATCGGCTCAGCCCGGGGGAGAAAGAAAGGCAGCCCTTGAAAGCGGGCAGGAGACAGTAGTTCCATTTTCCCCCCAAGCCAGCTGCCACTATTCAAGCTTGCAGGTTTGCGTTCACAACGGGGGTGCTGCGCCTCTGACTTTGCTGAACTGGCTAAGAGGGAGCTGGGAAAGGCTCCGGGTCGAGGCCTCGAACCCTGTGAGGGGGCTGGCGACAGAGCAAAGGGCAGGAACGCTGGCCACCCCACACCCACCGAGCTGACCCCCCGTGGTTGGGAAAAGTAGCCATGCTCAGCGTCTTTGTATCTAGTCTGAGGCCTATCTTTGTGATAGGCTCAAGGACTGGGCAGAGTAAGTGAAAGAAATCATACTGAGCGCAAGAAACTCAGTTTCCTCCTTCTGTTGCATCCCTCCCTTCTGCACATCACTTTTGAATCAAATCTAGCTGTCTTCTGCATTTCATCTCAGGCCAAGTCAAGCGTGTGGTTTTACTATTTTGTATCTACTCACTCTCTGAGGAAAAAGGGTTGGATCACTGTAGCACTCTGCAAAGAAAGAGTACTTTGCAATCATTTTTATTATTGTTTATTAGTGGTCACAGCGTGGTGAATGCCTTTTAATTAGATCATACTGTATTTTGATGTATTCAGTAATCGTTTTCCGGTCGCATCTTTAAGAGGTGCTGAGAATTTCAACGATCTCCAACATTTTTTGCATCCAAAAATTATACTTTAATTATATAAGTAGAGCAGTCATGCCACACACAAATTTCAGAGTCACTCACTGCAAATACCAGGAGACTAGAAAGAAGTTACTGCACGTTTCTAAATTAAGAATAAGCAAATGCTGACGGGGCAGGGAGATATTGGTGGTGATGGGATACTAGGATGGGAGTAAGTAGGCCTAGGGTCTATTCCTGGCTTGATTGTTAGTCGACTATATGCCTTTGGGTAAGCACTTAACCTCACTGAGCTTCCCATTCTGGAAACATAGGGTGAGTATAGCCTAGACCTGTGATCCTTTTCTAGCTATAAAATCTGATTCTGGAATTCTGTGTGACTAGAAGAAGTCACTGCCTGAGGCTGATCTTATAATCACTGCCCAAAAAGCTGGGAGTATTTGTTAACAATTAATTGCAGATGGTTCACTACTAGTCATTTTAGGGAGAGAATTCGCTGTCAAAATTATTCTCCTCTCAGACTGTAATTTAAAGTGAACTAAAATACAAACGACACAAAAAGAAAAAGTAAACACGTGAAGTGCTTAAATACAAACTTTATAAATATGCATAAAAGGAGGCTATATCCACATTTGTGATGGATAGTCATAAACTATATTTATTGAATGCATGGTTGTCATGGGAATATAGAATAAAATTGAGGATGTGTGTGCCCTTGGGAAATTTCCAATTTATTTGGGATTTTAAATAGCCATAGAAATGACACTTAAAGCATAGCTATAGAAACATCTTTGCACTTAAAAGGGCTGGAGAAAGGCATCTGGGCTCCTCAAAGACACAGGAGAGAAACATTTTGGAGGGTTAGGAGCTGAGAGAACAGGGGGTGGATGCAGTACATCCCTGACGACAGATCCAGAGCATCTGAGGGAAGCGTGGAAATAAGATGAAGCTGAGATGTGTGTTAAGCAGAAGGGAGAGGAAGGAACCTCAAGGGACCAGGAAGAAAGGCATCCCTTATCACTTTAAACCAAAGGTTCCCTTCTATAGTTCATTGGAAAAGTCTCAGGAGGACCTGTATTCGTAGAAACATAGGCTGCAGGCATCATGAGGAATGAGAAGGTGTAGTTATCCCCCCTTTTCATGAGTTCCAAGGCATTAACAATCTGTCTGTTAAATGACTGAGTAGCATATCTAAGATCTAAAAACAAGTTTGTCTAAAATCCAGAACTTCTGCACCTTCTAATGCATTTTGGAGCCTTAGACTAATAATCAGAACTTGGATAAGTATTAAGAGAGAAAAGAAGTCTTTTTGGCTGAAATCTGTATGCATAGGAAGTCACTGTAATGACTTCCTGTAAAATACCCTAGCTCAGTGATTCTCAAATCAAAGAGTACAGGTGAAGTG
Source organism: Heterocephalus glaber (assembly GCF_000247695.1). The sequence goes on along the minus strand of NW_004624826.1, from coordinate 5,023,821 downwards.
GTGCTTTTGTTCTCTTAGATGGCAAGATGGTATCATAGGGTGTTCTGGTGTCTAGCTGATGTTCCTTGGCATTGAACTTTGACTGCAGGCATGCTAAATGTTCTATTATACATAGACTATTGCTGAATGAATGGATTAGTGAATGAATGTTTCCTTTATGTTTTTATTGAGAGCCTACCTCCATCTGGAGCAGGTAGAGGGGAATATAATGAGCAGTGAATCTGAAATCTAGCCAGAAGCCCAGCCTACCAAACAATAGCGATCTGCTGCTGAAAACACTGAGGATCCTCCCATACTGGGCTGCTGGGATGCTGAGCTTAGAGCCCAGTCCCTGCCTGAAGGGTCTGTAGCCCAGTAATGGAAGTACACATAAGGGAGTCCTTGTCCCTGTGTGGGTAGTGCTCCGGTGAAGATGTGTACAGTGGCCCCAGGGAACTCAGAGGGGCAAGAAGCATCTTCTCACTGAGGCACTCTCACAAGGCTCTTCCAGAACTTATTTCCATCTTGTAGACTATGTGTGGTAAGGACTTGAACAGAGCAGTTGAAATGCCCATCGAAATAGCAACGGCAAGTAAATTCTGCCTATAGGGGCCTCACCTACCAAGACAAAGAGTGTTAGAACCTTGGGAAAATATCACCAGGACATGGTTGTTATAAAATGTGGAAAGATAGTTCTCCAAATTAAGGGGAGGACATTGTCTTGGAGGGGACCCCATGAGGGGTCCCACATGACCGGATAGAATCTGATGTCAGAAATGCAGAGAAAAAGCCAGCTATGTGGTGGTGCCTGCCTGTAATCCCAGAACATGGGGAGGCCAAGGCAAAACAATCTATGTTGGAACCTAGCCTGGGCAATTTAATGACTTAGCAAGATCCTGTCTCAAAATAAAAAGTAAAAAGAGGCTAGAGATGTAGCTTAGTGCAAAAGCTGTGGAGAAGGAAAGAAAGAGAGAAAGAGGAAGTGGGGAGGGAAGGGGAGGGGAGGAGAGGAGAGGGCCAGGTGTGACACCTACCTGCTACTCTGGATGCTAAGGCAGACAGAATACAAGTTCGAGGCCAACCTTAGCAACTTAGTGAGATGCTGTCTCAAAATAAAGTTTAAGAAAGGGCTAGGGATCCAGCTCAGTATTCCCTGGTTTCAATCCCTGGTAACACACACACATACAAACACACACGAGGGAGGGAGGGAGGGAGGGAGAGAGAGAGAGGGAGAGAGCGAGTGCCAGGGAGAGAGGGAGAGAGGGAGAGAAAGTCCTTTGACTTTAGCAACTCTTATAATGCAGAAGCAGTTAACTGCCAGGCATGGTGGTACAGGCCTATAATCTCAGCCTTCTGGGAGGCTGAGGCAGGAGGAGTACAAGTTCAAGCACAGACTGGACAACTTAAATCTTGTCTCAAAAAACAAAAAGTTTTGGAATGTAGCTCAATGCAAAGGTCCTGGGTTTAATTCCCAGTGCTACAAAGAAAAAGAACTGCATTCTGCTTACACTACTGGACAAGCTCTATGGGTGTAGGCTGGACAGAACCTCTCAGGTGTTTCAAGGGACTGTGCCCCGTTCCTGTTTCTATCTACACTGGGTGCACTTCACATTTCTTCATTGAATGAATGAACTGAGACATTCCAGAAGTGAGCTAGTTCCAGGAATATGTATAAACAGTTCTGCTGGGGCTAACTCTAAGGTGGCAGTGGCAGAGAACAGCTGAAATAGACAGCACTATCTATAGGTTAGCGATGTCAGTTGTTATATTCATGGTACCAGTTTCTACCCTGAGCATTCGGCCCAAAGGATCTAGACATATTGGCTCTAGATCCTGTGACCCGGTGCAATGCTGGCACTGTGTTTGTGCATGCACGAGCTATTGGTGTGCCTGATTCATTTGGTTTATTCATGTGGAAATTTCTTAAAAGTAATAGATTCTGCAAGGCTTGGAGAAAAGTGAATGGTTACATGAAAACTATTTTCTACAAGTTTGAGCTTTGGTTTGCAAAGAGTAAATGTGGCCTTCCATCGCAGGGTCTGCTTTCCATCCTTTTCCTCAGATGTTAAAGTGACTTGTAATTGCCACTCTTAAACTAAATCCTGGAAGAATAACAGTGATTCATAAGTGTTGGTAAAGCGCCGCTGAAATCTGGAATGTATTTACCGCTATTGTTTAGACGTCCTAAAATGAGAATTTCATTGGATGTGATAGAATGTATGAAAAGATAGCACATTTCTAACTGGCAGTAGCATTTCTTAGGAATTGTTAGGAAAGAAAGTGGAGGCAAAATGATTTTTAGAAATATAGGATTCCAGCATAGTTCCAATTTTTAAAATGCCTTTAGCTCCAGCAGAATATAAGTAAAAGCCAGAGAGCTTTGCAGTCTCTTCTGTTGATATAATGATGTTGCCTGCTATACCAAAACTCCTACTAAGTTCTGAATTCAGAAGGCATTTAATTTCACCCACTTTACTGTCATTCTCACCACCTTGGGGCTATCATTACACAGATGCATTATGGGAAGCCTTCACCAACAGCTATTGACTGTTGCTTCAAGGGAATGAGGAGCTTGACATAGGTCTTCCTGCTAGAGTGACAAGCCTTGTAAATTTCCTATCTATATGTTGTATACACTTCCCCAAGTGCCAGTTTCATACTAATCTCTTCAATTATAGAAGTAAGAAAGTCTAGAGTAAAATATGAAAACCCCTTCATTGTTTTTCCATGATTCCCATCCCAACACCTCAGGAATAAGAAAGGCTAATAATCTGGTGTGTACTAATATGGCTTTGAAATTTTAATGTGAACATATGTGCCTAGAGCTTATATTCACCATCATTCTGTGTGTGGAAGCATTAGGACATCGTTAAGGTAACCTATACGCCTGTGGGGGAATCCAGCATTTGTGTTTTCCCACCCATAATTACATCTCTGTGTATACACCCATCAGAGTTTGAAAACTCACAGCCCATAAACATAGTTTGTTTGACTTATCCACTATTTTAAATACATATGAACTAGTTGTCCAATATTTGAAAATCAGTCTTTCACATAAAATATGAGGTCTGATGAATCTTGAATAATAGGATGATGCACAATCCTGAAGACAATCCCCCAGGAAATAGTTGGTTGAAGGTTAGTAGTACCAGCCCTGTAATGACACTGACATTTTCCACACCCCAACTGTTCCCTGTTGGCTTAAAACTGGCCAGGTGTACTCATTTGCACCACCTGCCTGTCCCTATAGACATTTGTAACTCTAATCATTATCAAATTGGATAACTAAAAAATACTTAGATAAGGTGACCATATAATAAATTGTCTAAACTAGGATACTTTGAAAGTAAAAAGGGGTGCTAGTAATAATTACACCAGGACCATAGGCATAAACCAAACCAAGATATATGATCTCCCTATTTATATACCACTACATTCAACCTCTTCTTTCTTCTAATGAGAGAACTGAGACTTAGAAAAAGGAAGTAATTTGTGTGTACTAGTCAATAAGTAAATTATTGCCCTAAGTTGCCACACATTCCCAAATCTTTGATCAGCTGTGTATTACCTTGCTGAGTTTCCAAGAGATATTTTTACAGAGGGGGCTCTGGGTGAGATGAACGCATGTTCCTAATCACGTGCTCAGACTTTGATGCCAAACCCTCCTCTAGTTTCCTACTGTAGGGGACTTTGAGAGCCTTGAGGGCACTTCTTAGCCTCTGTGAAGGCTCAGACCCAAAGCCAGCCTGAGTAGCCTCCCAGTCTTTACGATGCCTTTCTCCAGTGCCTTACTAGGCTTGCATTTGCCCTCCGAAGGGACCTTATGAGCAGTAGAGTTGGCCTGAGTCACCAACCCTTTGTCTTGGAATACACTTTTAGCTTTCCGGATGTGGGCCATGCAGGAGATGTGGCCAGGACTAATGTTACCATTTAGCCTCCCATAGATGAGGAGAACCAGGAAAAGGTAAAGTGCGCAAAGATCTCCTTTACCCCATTCTAATTTCTTACCCCAGCTGCAGCATCCTCCCTAGTGCCCTGGAGGTGTCCTTGTTCCTTTGACCTTCATCAAAGCTGCTTCTCTGTGGGGTGCCTTGTAGAGGAAAGACCAGTGACCAACTCTAATTCTTATAAGCCGTACAGGGGTAACTTTTTCTCTGTTGTACCTCCACAAACTTCAACAGGAAGTAGTGGTTTCTAAATGAGCTAAATACAAATATGTATACATATATATGTGGATTTTGCTTTTATATGGAAATAAGACTATGAATGGCTGTATGAAAATGTAAATTGTGGATTTTTGTTGTATTTTCCCCAATCTGGACAATTAGTACTTATAAATGTATCTCTTCTTGTATCTGGTTAAATGAAAAGCATTGCTTTTGTTTACTTTCTAGCACTTTCAAGGTTACCGATGTTTTAAACATCTCTGGGCGTTCTGTGGCCCAAATAATTAATTAGACTCGTGTCATTAATGATATAAGCAACCAATTCATAGGCCCTGGAGCAGTGCTGTCCAATAGCTACGTGTGCTTACTGAGCCCTTGAAATGATAAAATGTTGTTGATATTGATGTAAGTTAAAATAGTATTAAATTTGTTTTATGTTTCCTTTCACTTTCTTAATGTAATTACTAGTTAAAATTACCCATATTGCTGGCACTGTACTTCCATTGAAAGGAGAGAAGTTTGTCAGGGGTTTCCTAGTGGAACTTCCTAGTTTATTAGTAAGGCTTCAGCGTGGAAGAGATAGCATAACAGGTCTTTATGTTTACCTCGATTAGAGAATATGGTGAGAGGATCAGAACATTTTTCTGTAAGTCAGGCCAGTTTTAAAAAAGATTGATCTCCTCTCTCACACCCTCCAGTGCCTTGTTTCCTTCACTGCTCTTTGCCTCCCAGAACCTCTGAGGGGCACCTGTTCTGACACCAGCTTTAAGCTTCTAAGCCACATCACGCAGAAGGCACTTGGGTACGTACAGTGCCAGCTGTGGGTGCCATATGGAAAAACCATACCATATACATATGTAGAGAGTATTTCTGAAGCCAGAAGGAGTGTAGAGGAGTGTGTAACTGATCTAGCTTTATCTTTGCCTTGCCATTGAAAGTTTTAATCATTGAAATATCTTTAGGCCATAAATAGAATCATGTAGCAAGATAATTCTGAGTTAAAACCAAATATGTACTTTTGTTTTTATATGGACATAGGTCTGTGTATGGATGTATGAAAATGTAGACAGAACGTTTGGATACAGATGGGTTTGACTTGCAGTGAAGTGTATGGAGAAAGATGTATAAATGAATGGAGGTGGTGTATGTCAATCTGCTGAAGCAGAGTTTTTCATATGGAAACAGAGATTTCCTCTTCCTGTAAATAGCTGGAGCGAAGGTTCTGTGTCTGCTTCCACCTAGTTTAGGTGCAGACTCCACTTAGATGGCGGCCAAAGATTGAGCAAAAAAGTCATTGTCTTGGACTGAGCTCAGCCTTGGTGATGTGCCTCTCATTCCCCATTGAGCATGGCCCAATAGCCCCATGTAGGAGGTACCAATGGGAGCCATGTTTCAGGCTGCATTTTCCCTTGGAGTAACCTCTTTCCTTCTTCTTTTCCTTCCACTTATTCTAGGCAGGACAGGGCTGCTTGCTGATCTCTTGCCCAGTTTTGCTGTGGAGATTATGCCAGGTATTCAGTCATTTAACTCTTTATTTGCTTAATTTGCTATCATTCCATCTGTCTTGCTTTTGCATTAGTGACTAATTTCTTGTTTAATTTATTTGCACATTTGTCTATATATATATTTGTCATTTTTTACAGAAGGAACTAAGCCCATTGGAAAAGCTTTTAAATTGTATTTCTTCTGTTCCTAGGCCGTGAAATGATAATTAAACTTGGGCTGATATGGAGACCTAGTCCTTCAGTGCCAAGCATCTTGACAATCTCCATGCTCAGCTCAGCATTTCAGCTGTATCCAGAGAGCTTCTAAGATTCTTAAAGTCATTATTTTCATGTTTGCCCATTGGTTATTACACAGTCATGTTATTCTGAATTGCCTTTTATAACATTATTAAAAATCTTTTTCAAACCTTAAGAAAGATATGTACTCCTCCACCCTTGGAAAATACACATTGAGGATGTGGTGGCACATCCCTCTAATCACAGAACTGTGGGAGGCTACGGCAGGAGGATCCCAAGTTTGAGCCCAGTCTGGGCAACTTAGTGAGACCCTGAGTCCCTTAGGGGCCCATGGATAGTATGTTAAGCACACCTGCCCCAAATACACATCTCTATCTTTTGATGTAGCTGCAGGTGAATGCATTAGCCTAAGCAAGCCAAGTCAGGCTGGTTCAGCAATGTATTTCATAATGGAAGGAGGCTTAGAGAGAAGCAAGGATGAACAGTGGTGAAGACATGGCTAAACTCAAGGATTCAGAAAAGATGCAATTCAGTCTTATTTCAAAGAATTTCCATCCAGATTTTAAGAGCTTCCTAATGGCAGAAGAGAGATACAAAATATTCCTGGCCATTGGTTTTGACTTGATTTAATTTTTTAAAAATCATCCAGAGTCTTCACAGTTGAACATTACTAATCATTCTTGCATGAATTTTTCTTGCCCTTTCCCATTAGCTGGTCAACCCAAACCCAGACATTTTTATTGCTGTTGCTCTCAAGGACACAAATAGATACCTCTTTGTAATCCCCCTTATCAAAAGTTCACTTAATTTGTAAGTATTTGCTCACAAACCAAAGCCTCGCAAAGGCCCAGTGTTCCATTGTGATGTTTCAAACTAGAAGTTACATCTCCTGGTTTCATGAACAAGTTACTGTATTTTTCATATCTGGTCCTATCCACCTGAATTTCCTTCCCTTGACTCCAAGAATCCTTTAGCAGATAATATTCTTTTGCTTCTCAAATATAACCTGCTAGCCTTTTCCCCTTAAGTGCCTGACATAAGTTGTAATCATCACTCCTTACAGCTCACCAGATCTTGGAGCTTTGCACTCTGGGAGGCTAAGGCAGGAGATCACAAGTTCAAGCTTAGTCTGGGCAGCTTAGCAACTTAACAAGACCCTGTTTCAAAAGAAAGAAAGAAAGAAAGGAAGGAAGGAAGGAAGGAAGGAAGGAAGGAAGGAAGGAAGGAAGGAAGGAAGGGAAAGGAGCGTAGGTCAGTGCAAAAGCCCTGGGTTAAATCCCAGTACAAAACAAACAAAACAAGACAAAACAAAAAAGCCCTCCAAGCTCCTATCTGTCTCAAGCTACATTGTGTTACGTTATTGCTAAGGCCTGGACCAAAGCCTTCTGCTATCTGTTGTCCTCAGCAAGAATGATCTCCAGTCCATCCAAGCCAGGTACAAAGCCTGCTCAGTCCTTACTGAAGAGAGGCTGACCTGCTTAATTTGAATGTATCTGATGGATAAGTGAGGAGGGACATTCAGGGGACATAAGTTGTTTGCTTTCTCTCTGGGGAAATTATGTTCTAACCAAAGGTCAAATGATTTAACATTATCACAAAACCTTTTGTGATAACAAAAATGTCATATTTTAAAGCTCCCAAATGAATGTCCATTTAATTGAAAGAAGACTTAATAACCAGAAAAAAAAATTTTTAAGTGTACTTGAAGCTCATTTTAAAGGGTTTTTTTTTGACAGATGGCTTTAACCAAAGTGAATCGCTTTAGTCTTTTGGCTTTTAAAGGAAAGCATAGTTCACTGCATTCAGTCTGCCTGAGTCCCCAGCCAAGCCACAGTATATGACATTGAGGCAATTCACCCAAGGGCCACAGTCATTTTTATCTAAGCCAAATAAGACTTGTTGCCTTTCTCTTAATCTTTTGGATGGGCAAATGAAATCCAATTCATGTTCAGCCTCTGGCAGAGCTGAGAAAACAGCAGAAGTTAAACAAACAGACTCAGCAACATATATGCCATTTGTGTAACCATTCGTCACAGGTGTGAGCCACCTTGGCCCACGGCTGGGCTGGCTGTGTAGCATGGTCAGCTTGCATGTGTTCAAACCACACCCATTCTCTGGGGATGGGGATAGCGTCTTCTCTTTGTGAGACTATGTCTCCAGTTTTCTAAAGCTGTGCATAGCTGTCCAGGTATAACCAAGAGGTTTTGGATCTCAGTCCTAGTGCTGAGAACAGGAAAGCTTTGATTAGTAAGGAAAGCAGATAAATAAGTATGGGGCTAGACCACCAATGATGGTCTGCATCTAGACATAGAGGCCCCTTTTTCAGGATTTACACTTAATAGGCAAGATTAACCTGACTATAAAGGGTAGGTATTCTCAGAGACTACCACTTCATAGCCCAGCAGGCAGAGTCTCTCCCACCAATCCCCAGGAGTCTTTCTGCTCTTGTCCCATCCTGTTCAGGTTATTATCCATTTGGTATAACCATTTGGTAAACCTTTCCCCAGTAAGGAACCCCCCGCCCCCATTGCTTTGTGCTGGTCATTTTGTGTGCCCAGTGTGAGACCTAGGTAACCTTCTTCCTTCTTCTCTACTTCTCCAAAGTGCCCAGGTACTTCTCGTGCTCAGAGCTCCTCTTGTGTTTGGGGCCTCTGTTCCCTGGGAAAACATGTTTTCTTCCCCAGGCCATCCCTCACCTCCTTTCATAGGGAGACAGTCATCAGACTGTGCCCTGTCCCGAAGGTGGACCACCTCGAATATGCATTTCTCTGTCCGTCCTTCCAGAGTGGGTGTTTGTCGGCCTGGTGCTCCTGGGAGTCTTCCTCTTCTTCGTCCTTGTGGGGATCTGCTGGTGCCAGTGTTGCCCTCACAGCTGCTGCTGCTACGTCCGTTGCCCATGCTGCCCAGACTCCTGTTGCTGCCCGCAGGCCTGTGAGTAAAGAAAGATCCAGTGGGGAGATATGGAGTGATCAGCAAAAATGTCACCTCTCCACCTGACAGCCGTGTACCCTGAGTTCCTCCTTCACCTCCTTTTCTTCCACCCCAAAAGTTGGTCATTCCAGACCCTCCCCTCTGCTCTAGCCCTTGGCTTCTGGGATGACCATCTTGTTTTCTTTCTCACCTACATGCACATCTCCATGCTTTTTATCCACACCATCACTCCATGCATTCGGAATTCTCATGGACTTTACTGCTGAAAGGAAGGGCAGGCCCAGGATGGTGAGGTCGCGGGATAAAGATGTTTCTTCTTGTTGGGGCATCCAAACTAGGAAACCTCCCCTGGTTATTCTCCCCTCGTGCAGAGAATGTCTTCTGTTATAAACAGAGTGTGTGAACGGTGGCCTTTGAGTACCTTCCAGCAGACACTGGTAGCTTTATTTATTCCTGTGATGAAATGGGCCACAGCAGGAACTCATCCTCATTTGATGATTCACAGTTTCACCTTACTCACCAAGCCCAGATGGGCATTAAATGTGGCCCTCTTCCCATAAGTTCAGTCTTGGAAGAGAGAGGCACGCTGTGTACTCTTTAGCAATAAAGCAGTGTCAGGAGGAGTTTTGAAATCATAGATCAGGGGCCATGTGCAAGCCTGTTGCTTGCTGCGCTTCCCCAGAAGGGCTCTGGATCCTCCCGGAAGCAGCCCTGGGCAGCCCTTGAGCTGGGCTGCACCAGAGAGGTGGAGGCCACCCACATACAGTGTGAGAAGCGTGGGCTGCTGCTGTCACTGGGGATGCTGCAGTGACAGCTCCCAGAACCACATAATTAGCCAGCCACCAGGTGCAAATACTGCAAGTCCTTACATCACTGCCTTTTGGATGGAGCTGGAGGAGCTCAATGCAGAATCCATGCAGTCCTAGGAGAGCACGCATATGCCCAGTAGCTCCCCTGAGTGCATCCTCAGGGGTTTTTTGGTCCAGGGATGTGGAGGGGGGGACAACATAATCTCTCTTGCTCTTCATCTCCCTCCACAGTGTATGAAGCAGGGAAGGCAGCCAAGGCCGGGTACCCTCCCTCTGTCTCCGGTGTCCCTGGCCCTTACTCCATCCCCTCTGTCCCTTTGGGAGGAGCCCCCTCATCTGGCATGCTGATGGACAAGCCACATCCACCTCCCTTGGCACCAAGTGACTCCACTGGAGGAAGCCACAGTGGTAAATGTAGTTCCAGACCCTGCCCCGTGCTTGTCTTGGGCCCCTGCACAGGTTCCTTGGTGAGGAGCACAGCCAGCATAGTGATATGTCTTTGGGAAATGATGATCTCCATTCCAGAAGTGGGACCCTGCCCGCTGTGTACTTGTATCTTTGGAGTGCATATTAGGGTTTGCAAGGGCCGAGGGACACTGCTGTTCCCTGCTTCCTTTCCAGGTTCCTCAGTAACTAAAACTATAGGAAAAATGCAAGCTACTCCTTGAATGTTGGTCATTGGTTAGATGTCTCACCTCTCCCTAGTGTTCAGGACTACTAGGTACTGTGTGGTACAGCAGGATGGGTTGGATACAGGTTCTCTAACAAGCAGTATGGTCTAGTCAGGGATAGAGAATAGATCTTTAAGACAATTAGAAGCTGAAGAGTATGGTATGGAGTTCAAAGATGATGAAGTGATTACAAGGAGGCAGAGAAATTTGGGCTGGGCCTAAAGGAATGAGTAAGACTTAGGAAAACAGGGGGAAATGTTGAGCATCTCCAATAAAGGAAGGCCGGTGTGGTGAAATACCAAGCCTGGAAAACCACAGTGTGAGCCTTCAATAGTAACCAACTTGTCAGAATGCCTGAAAGAAGATAGAAGGATGTAGTGGAGCCAGATGAAAGATGGCTGTGTAACCCCACGGAAGAGGTGGACCTTTGTGGGGTGAGCAGATGAAAGCCCCTCCGGGCAGATTCCCAGGTGGAGAGAGGGCAGGATAACAGCCGAGTGGTGAGTGGAGAGAGGGAGGCTGAGAGCAGGACCTGAGACCTAATGGATGTGGCTTAGTTGCGTTGTGTGACCGGCTGGTTTATGATGAGAGAGTGGGGGGAGCACTTGGGTAAATCTAAGAGATAGTTTGAAAGAAGCAAGGACATGTGAGAGAAGGAAAGAAAGGGAAGATACGAAATGACTCCAAGCTGTCTAGCGGTACGGATCATAGACAGCAGTGAAGTATTGCTAAGGAGAGCTGAGCCGGGTGAAGATTAGGAACAGAGGTGGAGGGGCAGTGCATGGTAGAGAGGTAGAGGGGCATTTGAGCAGGATCACAGCGTAGTAGTAAGATGAAGACTGTGTGTGTCGTAGATTTAGAAGGTGATGTTTAAATCCCTAGATGGGGATGGCCCACTAGGGCTGGTAAAACGGCTTGGCAGGATCTGGACTTCAGTGAGAGGGGGCAGGTCCATCTCACTTAAGGCTCCAACAATTCCTGACTGCAGAGGGTGTGGTTATCCTCAGTGAGTAATTGGTCTTTATGTTTTTCTCCCCCTGGAACTATTAGTAGAATTCTGACGTCTGAGACTAGGAATGAGTCACAAGCTGAGAAGTAAAAGTTAATGATCAAGGGCTGGGGATTTAGCTCAGTGGTTTTGCCGCTTGCTGTGAAAGCACAAGGACCCAAGTTTGATCCCCAGCACCAAAAAACAAAAATAATAATAAGTTAATGATCAAGGACAGGCAGGGAATTAGAAAGAAAAAGTCAGTATAGCCCATTTTCCAAAGGATAGAATGGGCCAAAGAGATATTAATGAAACTTATCTCACGGTCTTTATTTGCTGCTTTCCCTACTCTTTTTCTTCCTTCCTACCAAAATCCTTTTATCTTTTATTAAGTGAATTATCATAATAAAATGATTCTTATTTGAAGGATAGCAAATACTTTCTGTTTCCTGTTTTCAACCTTTTCTCTCAGTTCCTATTTGTTGCAGTTTAATCATTTTGGCCCCATCCTGCCACATTAGCCAACTGCAATTGGAAATGGCTTTGAAAAGAGGAAAATGTATTATTTTGCATAGGAAGAAATTGCAAAGTAAAATAGTTCTAGTGTTGGCTAAATGAACAGGTTGGTGGCATCGTTGCAGGACCTAACTCTTTTTACCCTTGTGCTGTCACCCTGAGTACATCCTCTGTCCTCCTTGGATGGCTCCCTTGTGATCCCTTGATGACTACAGGAATTCCAGGTATTAAATGTTTTCAGAGATGGAGAAAGCATGCTACATCCTTGTGCTACTTTCCCCATCATGGAGGAAGAGTTTTCCAGGAGTTCCTCCCCCATCCACTAGACTTCTTGCAGTTTTATTGACAAGAATTGTGTCCCATGCCCATTCCTAAATCAGGTGGGTCTGAACTAATCAAGACTCACCTCTTAAATATGGACAACTATTTGCCTTAGAAGTGAACAAAGTCAGGGTACTGTTAGCCAAGAAACAGGAAAAATGGCAACCAGAGTCTACCACAGCTGGTCTGGCCCATATCATGATTATCTGTCTGTGGAGTCAGGACAGAGTTCCTCATGGTCTCCACAGGCACATTTCTGTACTCATGGTCCCCTGGGCAACATTATTGATGGCGTTTGGCTAATTCTTCTATAAAAAGGTGGCTTAGGCCGCTGCAGACTATTCTGTAAAGAACATTAAAAATATTAAGAAGGGCCAGGGATTTAGCTCAGTGGTTTCACCGCCTGCTGCGCAAGCGCAAGGACCTGAGTTCGATCCCCAGTACCAAAAAAAAAAATATTAAGGAATCCTGATGTTTAAAGATGTAAATTTAACCTTTTTATATTTATATGCTACTTTAATTTTAGAGTAATCATCTAGCAACAGTGATTTTTCAGATTACAGTGGGACACAATACTCTTGAACACTCTGTGTAGTTTAGAAAGGCATCTTCGATGAGCTATGTATAGTACAGCCAGTTGTTTACCAAACGGGAGAGGGGGAAGAGGTCCCTGATTCTTTCTTCCATTCTTCACAGCAGTTACTTGAGACCTTGTTTGTTACAATGAAAGAAGTCACTCTCCTCCTGTCTGGCTTTGGATCCATCACCTTCAACTTTGTCAAGGTTCTCTGTTTATTCAGTGTCCATACTGTACCCCCTTCCTACCCCATATCTTCAACTTTCCCTTCTTATCACCATCCAAAACATGCTCAAATCTTACTCACTAAAATACAACAATGAAAAATAACATAAAATACCACAAAAATCTGCAAAAAATTCTGAAGTCTTCTGATGTTGCTTCCCTGACCCTTTTCCCCATGTACAGCCAAACTCCTTGAAAGAGTTTTGAAAGAGATTTAATGTCTCTATTTCCTCTGCTCTCACCAACTCAACTAACTTCCATCTTGCTGTTGCTGTTAGAACTCCAGATACCAGCTCGTGCCAAGGATGCCTGATTGCTAGATCTAATGGACGCCTTTTACCTCCTGGGACTTCTCAGAAGCATTTGCCATCCCTGCCCCAGTCATCTTTCCTTGCCTTGTTTATACTGTAGTCTTTCTACCTGTCTCTTTATATGCTGGCTGTTCCTTTTCTGTGTCCTTCAGATATTCGTGTTCTGTTTGTTATGTAGTCTCCTCCCTGGGAAATTCTATCTACTCCCATAGTTTCTGTCCTCTTCTACAAAGCATGATGAAAATATATGGTATATGTTTAAATTTTTAAAAATTATTCCATTAAAAGACACATTGCCATTAACCCCACTCAAAATACTCACTTCTTTTACACGCTTATCCCATTGTTTTTGCCATTCTTGAAAGTAGTTCTGGAAGTCTCTCTTCTTGAGTGTCTTTAGTTGCTCTGAACTAGCTGCCTTGATGTCTTGAATCAATTAAAAACATTTATCTTTCTTGGTCATTTTGACTTTGGGGACAAACCAGAAGTCACATGGTGCTAGATCTGATAAATAAGATGGCTGAGGACACACTGTAATGCTTTTATGAGTTTGCCTTTCCATTGGATGGCACTCAGAACAGCATTCACATTTTTTTTTTTTCGGTGCCAGGGATCAAACTCAGGGCCTTGTGCTTTCGAGGCAGGCAGCAGAACCACTGAGCTAAATCCCTGGCCCTGCATTCACATTTTTGATCAAACTTCTTAGAGGTGAATTCCAAAACTGCTTCAGAAAGTGGCACAAACAATGGGATAAATGTGTTAGAAATGAGGAGAAATATTTTGTGGGGAATTAATGGTAATGTGTCTTTTACTCTTATTTATTTATTTATTTATTTATTTATACCGGGAAGTGAACTCGGGGCCTTGCACTTGCAAGGCAGGTGCCGGAACCACTGAGCTAAATCCCCGGCTCTATTATTTATTTTTGAGACAGATTCTTGCTATGTAGTTTAGTCTGGGCTTCAACTCACTACGTAGCACAGGCTGACCTCAAACTCACACCAATCCTCCTGCTTTATCCTCCTGAGTGCTGGAATTACAGGCGTGCACTACCACACCTGGCTTTGTAACACATTTAAATTTAAACATTCATGTTATTTTTTCAATAATCCTTGTACTTACATGATGGTGACTCCCAGTTATTATCTCCAGCCTCTCTTCTGCCCCTCAGTCTATATCCAGGTGCCTCTGGACATCTCCACTGGGTGTCTTACAAGCATTTAAACCTCAGCCTCTTGGAAATGGAATTAATCTGCTGCTTCTCCACTTCGAACCAGATTCTACATATCTTACATCCGTGGATGGCATCATTGTTGGCCTTGTGGCCCAACCAGAAGCAAGGACTTCATTCTTATCCCTTGCTTACTTCTCCTTCCCTTATCCAACTGGCCACCAGTCCTTCAGAATGTACCTCAGAATAACCTGGGATTGATTTCCCTTCTTCTACCTCTTCTACAGTCCTAGTCTGTGCTGCCATCGTCTCCTGCTTTGCTTAGTGCAGTTGTTTCCTAGTTGCTCTCTCCATCTCTATTTGTGCCTTGCTCTAATCCATTTCACTTCCATCTACCTGGCTTCCACTCATCTTTCAAAAGAATTGTGTAGACGAGTAGGGTTTTGAAATATCATTTTCAAAATTAATGATATATGTGTGTGTATATATAGCTCCCTACTGTATATGTACAAAGACTATGCAAATTTTAAGAATCACTTCTCCCACAATTGAGCTGCTGTCACCCTGGGGGTGGAATCTGGCGCTGTTCCCTTATCCATAAACAGCCTTGCTTAGCTCGTTAAGAGAGGACAGGAAGAACAAGGCTCTATCCATGGAAGTCTACCTCAGAGATTTCTTTTGCAAGTTGGATTTGGCTGAAAAGGGGAAATTAGCTGAGAAATACTTGTATCTTAAGTGGGTCAAAAGTATCAGCTCAGATCCTCTAACAATAAGAGTTCTAAAAATTAGAGTTTGGTGTCATAGGGAATAGGGCCCTTTCGTCTCTCTCCAGGAAAGTCAAACTGGGCAAGGTTAAGAAGAGGAGGAGCTGGATTATGAAGAGCCGCAGCAAGCAAAGAACTTGGACCAGACCAAGCTTGAAAACAGAAATAAATCATCCATTGACCCCAAACTGAAACATTACTAGGAAAAAAGTCATTCTCCAAATATGCTGGACTCTAGCCACTCGCCTAGAACATTTCTTATTAAAATATCACCACACATCAGAGAACTCTCTGATATTCAAAGTACAGAAAAACATCAATCTGATGCCATCCTATATGTTTTTAAGTCACGAAGCATTTAATGAATCCCTACAAAATTTCCCTGCCCTCCAGGAATTTACAGTCTAGCAGGGTGATTGCTGGGGGCTTGTGAATGGAAATCAAATGAATAAAAAATCCAAGGCAGTATATGATATTCTGTGGTGCAGGGTCAGAAAGGAGAATCTTGCCTTTGGAGAGAGGGGATCAAGGAAGGTTTTTCTGGTGATTCATATGCTCTGAAGCACATATGTGACACAAACCCAGATTCTGCCAGGATGAGAGAATAATTTAGCGTGTCGTGCACATTCTCAGCTTACCATTAAGGGGGAAAAAAGACTACACTTTTTAAAGGGAGAATTACCTGGATTTTTAATTACTGAAACCAAATGGATAATGCCTCTAAAGTCTAATGATCAATACTTTGCCTCTGTCTTTTTTTGACAAATTTGACTTAATTTAAATTCCCGAAGTCATGGGCTACCGTGACTGAGAAGTCAAAGCTGAAAGTATTTAGTATAGTACAGGGGAGTCTCCTTACAAGGCATTATTGAAATCTAAAACTATTATCCTCATTTGAGGCTGTGGCTACTGTAACTTTTCAGTAACTATGCACACAATCAAATGTGTATCATAATGAGCAGTGTAATTTTTTATAATGACATGGAAAACAATCTAAGCTCCAGTCCAAGCGGCAGTTAACTGAGAATGCTCCAGCTGTTGCTCAGTGCAGCTGTCCTCTCTCCGCCAGGGACAGCTGGTGTATAGTCCCATATTGCAGCAACCCTTCCTCCCATGATCTTTATCTCAGGGTCTCTGGAGGCTTACCCTAAAAGTGTTTCACATATTGAGAACACCTAGATAAAGCCACTGCTGCAGGTAGAGTAGGCTGTGCCCTAATCCCACAAACATGCTAGTGTTCTTTACTTAGGAAATAATCATCAATAATAATTACCCCAAAACCTACCTTTCCTGATCAAGTCTTTCCCTTCCTAATCAAAATTCTTCAGTAAAGCACTCACATGGATGCACATGCCATACTTTGTAATCCGTGAAATACAGTTTCTCTTCCTAGTTTCTCTTTACCCATTCATTCGTGCTTTCATTCATTCATTTGGACACACATTTTGAATGTCTATAATGTGCCAGGCTCTATGCTAGGTGCCAGTAGTATGGAGGTGAAAAGTCTTCATGAAGTTTAACTCTATAGATGGACACTGTACTGAAAATACTCCTTCCAAGAAACTGTAACCCTCCTGCATTCCCCAGCTAGCAGTAATTCAACATTTATTAAGAGTCTACTGTTTGTAAAACACAGTCCTAGGCACATGGAGATCCTGAATGATAAATATTCTTTTCTTTTAATAATTTCTGAAGTTAGACCTTTATCTAAATAACTTGAAAGACACTAGACTATATTAAGGCCCATAATAAAAGTTGAAACTAAATGACTATAAATTAGGAAAAAGATCATGACAGAAAGATAGATCTTTTCCAGCTATGAAAATTGAAGTAAACCTTTTGAGGATAAGGCTGTGTTTGAGCTGCCCTGAATAATTACAGTTGACTCCAAATGCTTCACTGATTTGGTCTTATCTGTCTTCTCTTCTTTAAGAGATTATTTAAACTGTAGAAAATATTAGTTGCATTTTATAGACAGGAAAACTGAGTCTGACAGGTCATCATTTATTGAGGTCCCTCAGTAAACTGATGACAGCATGATCCCAAGATGCCCAGTTCCCCATTTTCCAGTCCTGTCTCATCCATTAGACATAACTGGTTTGGTACAGACGTAGCAGTTATGTGGGATAATTGCATTTTAATTGAACTGTCTGCACTACTGTGCAAACGCCTCTTCAGAAAAGGAAGAATGTGTAGCTTGATAAATAAAATCATTTCTGCTAATAACTGCTTCCGCCTAAGGATTACAGGTCTAACCTCTGGGAGAAGGTACCCCTAAAAAGCATGTGCTGAGATCTGTTAATTTTTTTCTAAGTAATTCCACAATTTGAGATGGATGTTGACTGCCCAGAATGTTCTCATATAGAAAACCAGTGCACCTGCAAATGTGTGTGTGGGCGATTTCTCTGTCTTCAGCGCCTGGGCTTGATTAGTGTGCTGTGGAATTTTATATTTTAATCTTCCACGTAAATAGCCAAGGAGGGCTTTGCCCACTGTCAGGGTAACTGGGCCGCATGCAGTCATGTGTTTTCCTTATAATATTGGCCTCACTGGTAACAGGGAGTGTTGGGCCTGGATTCCTTACTCCATCCCATGGCACAGTCCTGCTGGCTAAGGTCAGGACCCTGCTGCGGACCATGCAACCCATGATACACCTAAGAGCATTTTCTACTCTGGGCTTTGCTTACTTGTCTTCTTTGTCTACTTTTTTTTTTTTAAACTGTGTCTCCTCCTAGACTATTGAGAATCAAGGTGTCCTGAGGCAAGGAAGCATCAGTCAATCAGACTACATGTTTCCAGCCCTGGCACTGTGAAATTATTTCCAGACAAAATATGAAAATCCCTCTGATCCGAAGTTTTCTCAACCATGAAATGCAACTGATAACAGTACTTCTTTCCTCAAGTGGTTGCGAGGGACAAGTGCATATGCAAACATTTAGCACGGGACCTAGCACATTTTCAGCACTTAATAAATGTTGTCTAATTACCGTTATAGTTCCAGCCCCATTCCATCATTCCTTTCTTTCATTGTTTTCCTTTCTATACCTGGACTGTAGGCCTGCTGATGTCTGGTCACCCTTGGGGTTGGCACTGGGCTAGACTTATACATAAGTGATGGGGATTTAAGAGATGCCTTAATTTCTTTTTTATTATTATTAAGCCCTGAAAGTAACACCTGCTTGTAACCACATAGCAGCAGGTTGAATTAATCATGTTTAAAATATATTCCCTTCTTTAAAAGGAAAATGCTAAAGAAATGAAATGGAACCATGATTAGAAATCCATGTGTTTTGGATCTTGTTTTGTACTACTGTGTATGAAGTCTAGAATCTAATATTAGTTCTTAGGTACCACCCAAATTAAGAAATTTTTGTACCATCTCCCAGGCAACTAGAGGCTTCCAAGCCACCTTTCTCAAGGTCCCTGATGTTTAGGTGTCTGTTTTAAAGGGACTTGTGATCCCTCCAAGTGAAGTTGTGAACCTCTGACTGTGGGGTGACATGTGTCCTCCATCTAAGAAGTGGTCTTTTTCTTTTTTTAGTGTGAATGTACCCCTCCCATGGAGCTCAAAAGCTTTGAGAAGATGAGCATTCAGTGGAGTGGTAGGAGGTCAGAAGACAGGAAGCAGAGGGTATCAAGTAACTATACTGTAATGAAATTTTGTTGTTGACCTTCAGGGCCTCCATTCCAATGGCATTCCTAATAGAGGGGATCTCGGGTATGGTCCCATATATACAAGACAGGTGATTTCTGGGTGATTTCAAAAGGAGTTTTTATAATTAGGAACCATGTTTCCCACTTGGTAAGATCAACATAGGCCTCCTTTTTCTGATGTTTTCTTTATTTTCTTCTTCTTTTTAGCTCACCTTCTTGTGCTTTCTCAACAGTTCGCAAAGGCTACCGGATCCAAGCTGACAAAGAGAGAGACTCCATGAAGGTCCTGTACTATGTCGAGAAGGAGCTGGCTCAGTTTGATCCGGCCAGAAGGATGAGAGGCAGATGTGAGCATCTGTTGGTTGTATGTGATTTGTGCATCATGGAGGAGCTTGTAGTTAAGGCGGTCAGGGCGAGCATCAAACTTGGGCAGCCTTGAACTCACAGGGTCAGAGCTAAAAGAGATACTGGCAGCACCATGGTAGAAAGTAGCAAAGGGGAGCAAAAGAGTTTCTGTTGTGAAGAGTAGATGCTCTGTGGTTTCTGGTCTCCCCATGGGGCAGTCAGCACTGATTGTGGTAGCCATGTAATCCTGGGGTTAGAAATGTTTTATTAAAACAGTTTTCCCCTACTACCCTTTTAAGGTATATTGAAAATAATGACCTAAGGTGTGAAGCTTCAGTATAAGTTTTTTCCAACACAAAGGGCCCTAGCGTTGAACCGTCATGCTGGCAGTGTGCCTCATGGAGGCTCAGTGAAAGTGAAAAAACAGGTCTGGCAGATGAATCTGGGTAAAGAGGCTGACAATTCATTCCTCTAAGATGCCCAACCACAGAGACAAAGAGGAGAGCAGAGGCTGCTCCTCTTGTCAAGAGCTTTGTAATTACCAAGCCTGTAGGTAGCAGGCCCCAATCCCTAACTCACCCGCAGTCCTCTAGAACTCTGCAGCTGATGCAGCTGATTCTTTGGGGTGGATTCCAAATTACTGTCTATCACAGAAGGCAGAACAGGGCAGGTCTGACATGGATGGGCTAATTATCAGTGGGTGCTGGCAGGCATAGTAGTGAGGTCACTGTGTGCTTTCTTCGAACCCTCCTCTTCTTGGAACCAAGGAGAGACTTGATGGAATTGTTGGGAAAACAGTCCCAGACTACAGGAGCTTTATTCAGATTAAGGACAACATATTCTACCCAGTTTGCAATTCTAAATTCATCCTGTCTGTGTTGCATCCATTGCTGCATCCTCCCACCACAGGGGCTATAAAAAGACCATCTCCAGATTGGAATGTCAGGAATGCAGATGTCACTGCACTTGACAAGCTAGTTGTAACAGTGTTGTCATGGATCCCTGTAAGGGGCTGCCAAAGACAGAGTCCGGGATCAAGGAGAAACCTGGGTAGTGGGGTGTGTGTGTGTGTGTGTGTGTGTGTGTGTGTGTGTGTTAAAAACTAGGATCAAAATGAAAGAATGGTTTAGGTTATGTCTCCTGTCTGACTGTCTTGACTAAAATGGTCTCCAGGGCCAGCTGGTCATAAGACAGTGGGTTTTAGAGTTGAAGGGAACCTTAGAGAGGGCTAAGTCAACCTTTGCAGTGTACATACTGAAGAAACAGAAGGTCAGAGGGGTGCAGAGACAGAATCAGAAGTAGAACCCAGCTCTTCTGATTCCCAGTCTCATGATCTTAATGCAAGAAACCTCTGAGCAAACTGGATGGCTCTATGACATTGGTTCTACTGAAACCATGGCCTTTTTGATGGCCTTCTTGCTTACGTAGGGCTTCAGAATGCTGGAAATGGAAGGAACTTCTGAGGTTAAATGCTTCTCCTTCATTGTACAGAGAAGGACAGTGAGGCAGAGAGGGCGAGTAGCCAGGGCCAGTACTCAATGCCAGTACCAGGACTGGAACCCAGGTCGCCTGGCACCTGCAGGTTAGAATTACAATAGAGGCATGCTAATGAAGTAGGAATATAGTTCACTCTGTTTCCAGATGTTGATTCTATTCCTGAAGACCCTAAACCCTAGCGTACATCATGGAATGGGACCATCTTGAAAAATCTCTTTGTAAAATGGATCTTGGGGCTTCAGGTTAGGGCAGGGAAGTCATCGATTCTGTAAGAATTGGGAGTTTGAGGTCTAGACTCATGAATTTGCTAGCCAATATGGTCCTCATTTGCCTTGTCTTTATACGTGGAGGGTGGCTCATGCGATTTTTTAGTCTGGTAATTCCTAAAGCAGGGGTCAGCAAATGAAATCTCTCAGGCCAAGGAGGTTCAAATTTCTGTTTTCGTAAATAAAGTTTTATTGGCACACAGCCATGCCAATTCAGTTATGTATTATCTGTGACTGTTCATGCTAGATGGGCAGAATTGAATAGTTTTAACAGTATGGTTCACAGAGCCTAAAATACAGAAAATGTTTGCTTACAGTTATACTATTGGATGTTTGTGAAGTGAGGGATGTTGACGTTCATGTTTACCTTGGCAGAAATTTTAGTGAAACATACATCCCAGGCAGTTTATTGCTAAACATATATCCCAAGCAGTTATGAAACTTTGATAGCCTTTCCTATCTGCAGAAATCAAAAAGGGTAAGCACAGTATCCCTGAAGTTTAAGGAAAGATCTGAGCCAATATTATTTTTCAATATCCCACTTGGCCCATTTTAAAGTTCTTTTCTATATGGTTCCTAAGGAAATTATAATTCATGAGAATCACCACAGAGGGAATGTTCTAAGTTTTTACTAACCAGTAGGATCTGAGTTATTTTCCTTTAAAATAGGCACAAATTAGTTCATTCTCCTTGAGAGGAAGAAAAGTTTTAAAAATTAAATTATAATTCAGATACCAGCTAATGGCATGCTGAAATTAAGTGGCACTCATGGTAAAAGCTGGGTCCCTAGGAGGCTGTGTATGGGGAAGAAAAGAGAGACTCCCCCTCTTCAATGTGCAAAAATTCCCCATTCCTCCCAAGACTACTGGGGACAGGGCTAAGGTGAAGCAGAGGGAAACCTGAGACACATTTATGCTTCCCACATCTTATCTTGGCTTACCTCTCCCTCAACAGTCTTAACCTTAGGAAGTGTTGTTTTTAATAATATTTTTGAAGTCTTAATGAAAAGATTTTAGAAAACAAATGGTTTGGTTACACTGCAAATAGATTCACTAGATTTATTTTTTAAGTAAAGTGAAATTGAGTATATTTCAAAGTTCTATAAATAGTTTCTCTTTCTTTGCCTTCTAGACCGTGATTCTGTTTCTTGTTCAAACTGCTTTGCAAAAAGCTACTTAGGTAAACAAGAAAGCTGTGACTAGATAACCCCTTCCCTTGAACATAAATGGAGACCAGGCCAGAAGGACAGGCTGCCCCTTTTCTTCCCACATTTCCAGACTACTGGCCTGACCACCCATGGCCATACACACTTGAAATAATCTTTAGGGAAAGGAAGAGGTCTACCCAGGCCTTGAAAGCAGATCTGGTACCACTTGGGTAGGATATCCAGGTTCCTGGATAAGCATGGTCTGAAAAGGGTGTGTGAAGACACGAAGTGTACACTTCTCCTTGACCTCATGGACTTCTCTTTTTTTTTTTTTTTTTTTGGTACTGGGGATCGAACTTGGGTCCTTGTGCTTGCGTAGCAGGTGGCAAAACCACTGAGCTAAATCCCCGGGCCCCTCATGGACTTCTTGCTATGCAGGGAGGGGCAGACTGGGGTTCCTTTAAAATATGTGGCAGTACTAGCTCTGAAGGCCTCATTACTTGGCAGTAGGAAAGATGCTGTGATCTGTGGCTTCTCTTTTTTTGGTCCCTTTTGGCCCAGCATGCCTAGGATCATCATGGCTCATCAACAGAATTATACAGGACCAAGAAAAACATTTGAACAAGGATGACGATGTACTAAGAGGCCAGCTGCAGAGAGCCCGAGTTCTGGGAAGCCTGCCTTAGGTGGAACAAAAACAATTGTTCTCTTATTCCAAGAACAGAGCACGTAGGAAGCCTCCCTTTCCATAAACAGTAGGCTTCGAACTGGAGCCAGTCCCTGCTGAGCTGAGACTACAAATTCCACTAGCGCAGGTCCACAGCCCACTCAGGGCAGACAGACCTGGGGGCCTTGCATGGAGTCTCTGGAGCCTCAGGCCTCTGGCCCTTAACAGAGTCATCCTCTCTGTCTTCTGTGTAGAAAGCTCTGTCATGCCTGGTTTTGTCTCTACAGATAACAACCCCATCTCGGAACTCAGCTCCCTGCATGAGGAGGACAGCAATTTCTGCCAGTCGTACCATCAGATGCGAAGCAAGCCATTCCCTGTGTCTGGGGACTTGGAGAGCAATCCTGACTACTGGTCAGGTGTTATGGGAGGCAGCAGCGGGACGAGCCGCGGTCCCTCAGCCGTGGAATATAACAAAGAGGACCGGGAAAGCTTCCGGCACAGGTGAAGGGTATGAGGGGGCCGGAGTAGAAGGCAAGTTAAAGGGGAGCCTATTGTTATGTGCAAGCATCTGTCTCCCATCTAGTGCTGCCCACCACATCTCTTAGTATAGGCAATGGAGTAGCCCGTTCTTGTGTCCATTAAGCAAGGGAATCCTTGTGGCACCCTGTGTAGGAGAAATCCTTTAAGGCCTTTTGAAAATGCGTGCCATAGGCCCCTCAAGGGACATTCATGTGTCTCTGTCCTCCTCAGATACTTTATCCTGTAACCTCTAATAATTCCCAACCATCATGTACTTCATTTTTGATCATTTGTCATGTTAGAGGCAAGATACCAACACTGATACTGTTGCATTTAATTTTCATAACTCAAAGGCAGCTACACTGATGTCCCTGTTTTAAGTTGGGAAATACAAACTTTCAGATGCTCAGAAACTTTACAGGGGTGGCAGAGATTTTGCCAGTTTTTGTGACCACTTCCCCTTGAATGGCACCTGCACCACTCACCTGTCCTTTACCTTGAATCATAGACATTATCCTTTTCTTACCAACTGCAAGGGTCTCTCTGGCCTCCTGCCCTGTAATGTGGCCCTAAGCCTTGAAAGAGGAACAGGCCTGTTTATGGGTCAGCACATATTCCCGAGACTGTGGGTGTTTTGCCAGTTAGCTGGCTTTGAGAGTGGGCGGATGAGATGTGGACTATCAACCAGAGGTCTCACTCTAACGATCAAAAGCCTCGCCATGAGTTTCACCACTGAGGAGCCCAGAAAGCATCTTTGGCCGGTCACCATTTTGATCCCTCTCACAAACTCCTCAGGTAGCCAGGGTCGCCCTCCCTGGATGCACCATGGGGCGTTTGAGGGGCACAAGATGATGGGTGCATCCCGGTGCAGAGCCGAGTTCCCGGAATACCCTGGGCACTCTCGCAGGCCGGCCTCAGTCTCCCCGCCTGGAACCGGGCAGGGTGTGAGCTCCGCGACCCGCGGTCCCCTGACCCATGCCTCCTCTGCCCGCAGCCAGCAGCGCTGCAAGTCGGAGATGCTGTCCAGGAAGAGCTTCGCCGGGGGCGTGCCGGCAGTATCCATGGACGAGCTGGCGGCCTTCGCGGACTCCTACGGGCCGCGTCCCCGCCGCGCCGACGGCAGCAGCCTGGAGCCCCGGGCCGGGAGCCGCTTCGAGCGCGCGGAGTCGCGCGCGCACGGGGGCTTCTACGCGGACGGCGCGCTCGAGTTCTTCGCGCCCGGGGACGCGCGCGCGCCGCTGCCGCGCCTGGTGAGCCGCACCCCGAGCAACGCGCCGGAGCCGGGCCTCGCCTTCCAGGGCGGTAGCCTGGAGACACCGGCCAAGCGCGGCGCGCGGCTCGGCCCGCGCAGCGCCTCCTACTACGCCTGGTCGCCGCCCGCGCCCGACGAGGAGGACGTGCCCGACGACGCGCTGCCGCCCTACAGCGAGCGCGAGCTCAGCCGCGGCCCGTCCTACCGCGCGCGTGACCCGCCCTACTGCAGCAACTCTGAGAGGCGCAGGAAGAAGGATCCCGCCAAGAAGACGGTGGGGCGCCCGGGGCGCTGATGGGCGGGGTCCCTGCCGGGGGAGGCCCAGTAAGGGAGCCCTGGAGCCCAGCTTTGAGGGGCTTTGTCCGCGGAGGTTACCCTGGGGCTCTCTTCAACCACACTCTGTCCAGGACCAGGGTGGAGTTAGTAAGCATGGGGCCCTGGAGAGTTTTTTCAGAGGCAAAAAGTAGAAGGTGTGTAGATGACTTTACAGAGGCCGGTAGACAGTTAAGGGCCAGCTGTAAGGAGGATTTGGCCGCTGGGTGTGGTGGCACAGGCCCAGGGTCATCCTAGCACTGTGGGAGGCCCAGGCATGAGGACAGTGAGAGCAAGGCCAGCCTGGGCAACTTAGCAAGACCCAGTATCAGAATAAAATGTGTAGTTTTTAAAAGAGCTAGGAATGTATCTCAGTGTGAAGGCCCTGGGTTCAGTCCCCAGTATGAGGTAGTGTGGGGGGTCAGCAGCATTTGGCATCAGGGGCTCCAGGACTACGCGAGGCCCGTGTGCGGAACTTGTTATTCAGGTTTATAGGTACATTCCTCCTTCCCCATCTCCTGCCCCCCTTGGGGTGAGGCTTGGTAACTTCCATTAAGTTCCCACAAGGGTCCATATCCCAGAGAAGGCCAGGAGCCCGTGCTGTTTACAACCGACAGCTAACTTCCTCTTTCCTTCCTCCTTTGACATTCTTTTGAGTGTTAACTGTGTACTGTGCCTTGTATATGTGAAGGAAATCGTCTGGTCCTTCCCCAGCTCCTTGTAGGCCACTCTTGCTTTCCCTCTAAATGCCGAGTGCTGCCCACTCTGTCCTTCAGTGTAAGCTCTGGATCTCGGACAAGCATTGGGGGCAGTCACAGGTGCTCACAGTGTTGTGCCAAAGTGCTGTGACCCTGTGCCTTGGAGACCCCTGCCCATGCTCGGCCATCTCTGGGTCCTGCTCTAACTCTGTCTCCTCACATTTGGTTTTTCATGAATCCAAGCTGGACATTCCCTTTAGTGTGCGCTGTGGGAGAAGAACTATAAACAGAAAAAGGGACTGACATTATTTTTAGCCCCTCCAAAACAGGGGTCCTTTATTCTTTCAATAGGAAAATGCAATGATTAGGGTAGTGTGAGTAAGGAAAAACTCCTGGCTGATACTGAGTTGGTGGCAGACCGTTCACACGTGCTGTTGTACGGCTGTGATGTGGTTATTCTTCGGAGGGGTGGAAAGTGCCTCTGGAGCCAACATCTAAGTTCTGCCCCAGGTATCCTGGCTTCAGCCCCCGAAGCTCTAATGGAATATCCTCCAAGGCAGGGCGTACCTGGCTCTGAACAGATTGTGGACCCTACTCAGTAGACTCTCTGTTGTATTGGTTGATTTCTTTAAGCACCTTATGTTTAATGTTGGGTGAATCTTTCTGCTTTTCTTCAGAATGACTTTCCAACCAGGATGTCCCTTGTGGTCTGATGTTTTTGAGAAATCTCTCCGGATAATCAGAAATCAGATGCAGACTGCAGGGACAAGACACAAACCCAAGAGCCAGCAGGCCAGGACTTTCTTTGGCCACCACCTTGGAAGATTTGCTGATCTCTTCTTTGGCAAGGGATAGAAGGCCGCCTCGAAGGGAGGCTGATTACAAACCTCATTGCTCATTTAACTAGTTTGAGAAACTTACCACAAAAATGACATGTGAGAACGTCCCGCCCACAGTTTATGCTGTCCAGCCTCCTTCCTTAGCAGAACTGAGGTTTTGCTTCCAGTCCTGAAAGAGTTAACTCTGGACCACTAATCCCTGGAAATCGTCTATGCCTACAGTATGTCTGTGCGATGCTTAGAGACAGAAGAATTCATTTCTTCGATTAGATGAAGGCCTGCTGCTGACAGGGGAAGAGCACTTCAAGGCAGCATACACCTTTTATCCCCATCACTTCCCGGTCTCTAGTCAGTGAGTGTTGTTACACTAAAGTCAGAAAGCCTTTGGTGCATTCAGTGATAGCGACCTTCTGGACAATCACAGAAAAGACTTCAGTCTGCTGTTCTGAATTGCAGCTCTTGAGTGGCTGGGACAAAACGAGAATATACCATTTTGAGAAGCGGTCTAAACAGTATTCCTTTTCTGTTCTGAGGATGTAAACTGCTTTTCCCTTCCTGCAATACATGTCAACATCTGAGTCTTGAACCGTAAGGGCTCTTTTTTTCCTTTCCTCTCCTCTCCGGGACTTCCTCCTGGTTGGTGCCATGCACAGAGCCCACCTCCATCTGCACTCTGATTAGTTTGTCATCAGGTGCCTTTTGATAAATGCTTAAAATACAACACATGAAAGAGAAGTGATTAAAAGAGAAGAGAACGCAGTAATGCAAGATAGAAAAGAATGACAGTAATGTAAGAGGAAAATACTATATGGTTCCATTATATTTGAAATGTGGGTCATTTTCCCTACAAATGCCACTCAGTCTTTTCTGATTTTGTACCTCGTTGACCATAAATTGTCTGCCATCCTGGTTCTGCCATTGCAGGACACTAGAGATGAGAAGCCTGCATCTCTTGGCCTTGCTGGAAGGCTTTGGGGAGACAAAAAGGATATTGCTTTCTTGGAAGGAGTACTTCCTATTCCTACCCTTGCCTAAATGGTAGGTTCTGCCTGTGTCCCAAAGATAGACCTCTCTGGGTTTTGTAATTTGTGTGGATTACAAAAATGGCCATGAACTCTTCCCTCCTCATTAAGAGGTGCAGTTTTTCCCTCACCTTTTGAACCAGGAGACATCCGTGTGATTTGATGTAGCCAAATGGCCCAATAGCAAATGTGGCACAAACAGAGACTTGAAAAGTTCTTGTGCATGGGGTTTGTCCTCTCTTGCTGCTCTTGGGAACCTTGCAGCCACCACCTGATGAATGAGTCTGAACTATCCTGCTGCATGATGAGAGAAAAGGGCCTTGTTACCCCTGTCACCCTGTCTGACAGTTTGTCAACCCACAGCTGATTGTAGACATGTGAGAGTCCAGCCAAGATCAACAGAAAAACTGCCTAGCTGAGCCCAGCCCAAACTGCTGATTCCTACTCGAGGCATGGATGCCAGTGTTCTCTTCTTGTCAGAATGTTCAGCCCTGAATCTCTTACTCCATCCAGCCTTAGGCGTCTTCCAGCCTCCACTTTCTCTGACAGACTTTTTATTTGATCTTTTTACCCTACACTATTATGATGGGACACATTGTTGGGTGTGGGACACCCTCCCCCTCACTGGACGGGAAGGATGAACTTGGTATCCCCTAACCCAGCAAGGGTCCGTTCCCTATCTTTGGATCCATGGACAAACTGAATGTTGATTAGCATCTCCCAGGTCTTCTCCAGAGCCATCGGTCCAGACCTCCAAACTTACCACTCCATTAGCATCCATTGTACTTCTTGGTGTTTCCAAAAAGTCCTATGTGTGCTGGGTCACAAAGTAGTGGCTGGGTGAGGGTCAGAGGGAAGAGCTGGTATAGTTGCTCGGAGAATTGGCCTACAAAAGGCCTTCATAATTGCTTTGGCCTGTCCTCCAGGAACCAGAAGTACAGTTCAGCCCAGTGCTGGCACTTCCAAGGGCTGGAAGACACAAGCCATAACCCTGGTGCTGAGTTTTAGACATGCTGGTGTCCCTGTCCTCAAAGAGTTGGTCTATTTGGGCCCCAATTCACATGGAAAATAGGATAGACTCATAATTTCTTAGTCACCAGCTTTGGGTTTCAACTTGCTCAGGCAATTTTGGAGACTATTGGTTAGCTGCAGTAGCTATCATTGCTTTATACTGAGCACTGTGTCCGGTTTCTCACCACCAAAGAGCCCCGTAGCACCAGCTGCAGAGACCAAATATATTGCTTTTTAAAGTCGGGGGCATGTATCATTTTGGTGAAGGTTGAGAACAATGGGAAGAATTGTTAATATTGGAAACTTGTAATTCCTAAGACTGTGAGAGTGTAGACAGACAATAAACAAAACAAAACAAAAACACAGAGAAGGTGGTAAGCTATTAAAATAACCTGGGGTGGGACCACCTTGTTTTCTGTAAGGCTGGATGAATCAGACTTCCATTGCTTTAGTAGATAGAAAAAGCAGTTTTTTCTGGGTGTGTGGACAGGATATAAGACTGCAGAGACAAGGCAAAACTGACTATCCTCAACACCCTGGCTTTTTTCTACACATCACTTTGCTCCTTCTTCCCCAAGTAGTGTGTCCTACTTAGGAAGAGCCTATTCCGCCTAACTTCCTTTGTAGGTTTTATTGGGGTATAAAATAAGTCTTGTGTAAGTCATGGTCTCTGTCCATTGGGATCCTGGGGAAGTAAGACATGCCCAAGAAAGAACTAGCAGATTCTTACACATATGATAGGAAATCGTGCTATGGATCAATTACAATATACCCAGAGATTTAAAGATTTTTAAATTTAAATGGGAATATTTTAATATTTAAGTGTTGCATGTTTGTCCATCCATCTCACTTAAAGATGTGATCAGTTATCTGAGAAACCAATCTACAGAAGTCCCAGCTGAAAAGAGGTGAATCAGGTTGGGGAAGGGTGAGTGGCAGGGGGCCTGGAGGGATAATGAGGAACTGCTGTTTGCCTGTGAGTCACAGCTGAGTCAGGGGCGAGCTGGAGGAGGGAGTGTGGAAGCAGGTGGTAGGAGCTGTCCCTTGGTGGTGAACTGCTTTTCTAGGCCATGCATAGAGTCATTAGGAAGCTGGGGACAATCACCATGGGCCTGGCAGTGGTGTCTGCTCCCCAGGCCCCAGCAGGCTCCCAGAACTGAGCACATGTAGGTGCTCAGTTCTGCAGTTAGGGGTGCTGCTGCCCACCTCCGTTAATGCAGGCAGCTTTCACAGAGGTGTTGGGGCTCATGTTTCCCTTCTCACGGTCCTCCCTCTGCACCTGGCACGGGATGGGTGCCTAGGATGGGAAGGGCTGCCACCCAAACCCGAAGCACAGAGCCACTTTTGTATATATTCTAATAGTCCGAATACTCCATACAATACTCCATGTTTTTTTCTTAGGCAGCCTTTGAGAGAGACTGAAGTAGCATTGTAATTCACCCCTGTGCTTTTTAAATGGAGAAACCATCATTCCCGTTAGTAAAGTCATATATTAGATCTTTAGACTCCCAGATTACAGCTCTTGCTGAATCAGTGTTTCCCCAGATAGCCTAGCCATAAGAATTATTTGACTCCTATTGTTAAAAAAAGAAGAACTATTGATAATTGGGAGGCTGAAGTAGGAGGACCGAAAGTTTGAGGCCAGCGTGGTCAACTTATTGAGACCCTGTCTCCAAAAACAAAAAGAGCTGGAGATGTTGATCAGCGGTGGAGCATTTGCCTAGTGTGTATGAGGCCCTGGGTTCAATCCTCAGTACAGTGTCACCAAAAAGAAATAAAATATGTAGTGTCATTGAGCTCTGCCTTGAGCAGGTGTGGAGACAAGATCTGTGTTTTGAACCTGAATTTTAGGAGAGTCCTGTGGTCAGATGCATTTGGAAAGAGTCACACAGCTGACTCTTTCTTCGGCTGTGGAATCTTCAGATGTCCTGGAGAGTTCCCTCCCACTGCCTGAGGCTGGCAACAGTGTTTTCCCCAGCAGTTTGGCCTTGACCCTGGGAACTGGCAGACCAGAGCCAGTAGAGGGAAAACTTGAAGCAGAGAGGAAGGAGTTGGGAGCCTGCCACAGGAGCCTGCACTAGATGTTTCCATTTCCAGAACAGTGATCTGCTATGACAATCTCAGATCAAACAACAAGAATTACAGGTAATTGTCTCATTCCCTTGATGCCATTCTGAGCAAAACTTAGATCATGAATAAAAAGAAAGGAGGTCATTGGGGAAATGGCAAATGTAAATCCTTTTTTAAAGCATATAAATTATCAGCCTTGGGAGTCAACACTCTTAGACCCAAAGTGACATGGGAAAGAATAATAAAATCTATATTATAACTCCTTCCAAGATCACATTTAAACGCTATCAGAATCTTACAGACATTTGAGTTATAGGATGTAGAAATCCAAATTCACTAAAATAGTGGCCCAGGTACTTAAGGTCCTAGAAGTGCCTAGTCTTTTCCTACAGCGATCCTTCCTACCCCCTAGTCACCTGAGAAACTGGTCAATGAAGCTCAAAGCCTTGAAGATCAGAATGGAGAAAAGATACTGCTGAGCTGCTTTAAGTAGCAGCCTGAGCTTCAGCACTGCCTGACAGTGATGGGGTCAGTACTAATGATGTTTGTAGGGTTTCTATGACGTGTTACTGTTTGCCACCTTCACATGCATTATATCATTTGACGCTCACATCAAGGCCTGTGATCAAATCATACAGAATGTAAAACTGAGGTTGGAAAAGCTCAGTGGTTTCCCTATGGTTAAGTGGCTTTTAAAATCAATAGAGCCAGGCTTTCTCGACTGTTCAGGGTTCTTTGCAATTCCTACAAAATCTGAGGGCTGGAAGTCTGGATTATTCTCTTACAGTGCAATGTGTGGTAAGAAGACTCCTGAATTCAGCTCTAGTTCACAGATCATCACTTGGGTGAAGCAACAAAGACACATACCATAGCTGCTTTGTCCAATTAAGCGCCTTTCCTCAAAGGCCATCTTCCAGGAGCTTCCATGTGCAGTAGCCATGCTGTGAGGGGCTTTGAGAAATATGTACTTTGGCACTAGGAATCCTTGAAGGCAACTTTCTGAGCCAAACTACAGATTCATCTGGACCCAGAATTCTGGCATTGGATCAGGAGCTGCTTGGGAAGAAAATACCTTATCATCTTCATTACATTTCAAGGCTTTAGGTAGAACTCAGAAGGGCCAGATCTAGAGGGAGGCAAGAAAGGCAGGGACGAGAAAATTTGGAGTTTAACTAAAATTTTGGTAGTTTCTTAGTGGGGCTAGGTGGATATGACGCGAATGTGGTCTGACCCATTTTTTCTGGGAAAGCTGACAAACTGCTTCTTTCTTACCTTGGCTATAAAAAAAGCCATTTTATTTACAAAAATGTTAGACACTACCCCATGAGAAATTTCCTTGTGTGAGTAAAGAACAAGAGAATAGAAGAAGCAATGGGACTAAGAGGGGCAGAAGTTGGCTTCGTGAGAATCACCTGCCCAGTTTGTTTTGTGCCTTGTCTGTGACATCAAAACTGAAATGTTTATATCACTGTCTCCCATGAATTTTTTTTCCTATGTCAGACATACAAAGTGAATTTGGTTGTGATGTTTTAAACTAAATAAAAGCATTTTCATCTACCTTTGTTATCAAGTACTTATCATTCACATAATTGTGGTTCATCATGATCTGGCATTAAATAGCCTCATCAAAAGAAGGAGCATATAATACACACTCTCCTCAGAATGCTTTAAATGATGTACTAGAGGGATAGATATTGTGGGATTGTAGAAGGAGATACTGACAAAGCATAATAGTGTGCTTATGGAGATTTTTAACAAGCCACAGGCTGGAGGAGTCCTTGGCATGCAGTGCTCTAATGTCCTGGAGGAGATGGGGTGGGAGAGTTGCTTGGACCATGGGATGGTTCCTGGTTCATTTTCAAGAACGGAGCCGCCTTTGCCTGATAGAAATTACACTTGGGAAAGGAAGGAAACTTATCGCGGGAGGACATTTTTAGTTCTGAAGAGGTTTGAGAAATTTCACAACACCATAATTAAGAGGAAGCAATTAAAAACCTTTGTTATCATAAGAACCTCATGGAACTATTAAGCCTATGTTGATGGCCAAGCCCTATCAAGGGAGTTCCAGATTTTGAGGTCCTGGCTGAATGGAAAACCTGTCCTTGGTTGAAGTGTCTGGGCTTAACTTTATCCTTTTAGTAATTAACTTGAAAATGTTAACATATAGATTTAATGTAAAAATAGATTCTAGCTGAGCATGATGGCCCACACCTGTAGTACCAGCACTCTGGGAGGCTAAGGCAGGAGGATCAAAAGTCTGGGCAACTTAACAACTTAGTGAGATTCTGTCTCAAAATCTAAAAAGGGTTAGAGATGCAGCAGCTCAGTGTGAAGGCCCTGGTTTTCGTCCCCAGTACAACATAAAACAAAAACCAAACCAAAACCAAACAAAAACAAAAACTTTTTTTCTAAGCACTCTAAATAAATAGGTTAATGCCACCTCTTCTGAACTTTCTGCCACTTTATCTAATGTTTTAATTCCATCTTGCTTTTTCAGCTTTCTAATAAATATTTTTATATTTATATATAGAAATAATACTTATAAATATATAGTTTATATATAAATATTTAAATAACATTTAGATATGTAGTCTTTATTGTTTGTTTAGGATCACCCATGTTTTTCCTACACATTCTTTCTTCATATGTTTTAGATTCTTATTAAATCTTTTCTTTCGGAAGGAAGGTTTCTTTAGTGTTGGTCTGTTGGTAGGATACTCTGTTGTTGTTGTTTTTATCTAAAAGTATTCCATTCTTGTTCTTGAAAGACAATTTCACTGGTTATACAATTCTAGATTGATAATTATTTTCTCTCAACACATTAAAGTGATCAGGGTTGCTTTTGAGAAGTCAGTTATCAACCTAAGTATCCTTTCGTAGATCATGTGTCTTGTCTCTCTGGGAGTTCTTAAAATATTCTTACCTCTAGTGTTCTTTGTTTTTTATTAACCTATGACCAGGTATGA
Organism: Heterocephalus glaber; assembly: GCF_000247695.1. Next base: position 4,990,382 of record NW_004624826.1, on the reverse strand, counting down.
ATTCTTTGTATTTGTTCCAGTTGAGATTTATTGTGCTTCCTCAATCTGTGGATTAGTTTTCATCAAATATAGAAAACTCTCAGCTATTGACATATCCCATGTTTCATCTTATCTGTAAGCTCTGTGTTGGAGCTTCACATTCTGTCTCCGTATTGCTTAATCTGTCTTCCATCTTTGTCTTCTATTCTCTTCTCTAAGTAATTTCTTCAGGTTTATCTTGCAGTTCACTAATTTTCTCTTCAGCTGGCTCTAATTTCCTTCCTTTGAACTTTAAGTAATATATTTTTCATTTCCAGAAGTTCAAACTAGCTCTTTTTCACATCCACATGGTCACTGTTGATAGTGTCATGAAATTACTCTGTGTGAAATCGCTCTTTGAATCTATTAAACATAATCATTAAAAATGTTATGTACAATAATGCCCATACAGTCTTCAAGGATTTAATATTGCAATTTGCTACTTCAGCTAACTCTCATTCATGGCTTTATATGTCCCTATATGTTTTATAGTTTTCAATTGTGAACATGTATGGAATGCCATATTACACTGGTGTCAGTCAATAAAGACCTTTCCTGCTTTTTTGCTGTATCTACCCAAATAGCTCCATATATACACAGCGACCCTGAGTGGGGGGGGTCCAAGAGGAATGAGTGAGTAAAGAAGGACTAGAAGTGCTAAGTAGAAAAATGTCAAGAAGGCACATGTATCTCTCTCTACTGCAAGTTTCTAGACTTCTAGATAATGTAGGATTGTAGAGGATGGCAATAAGCTTCAACTTTACATATAATTCAGTATTTTATCAGTGTAAGAGAATGATTATTTTAAGGAGAGACATAAGACTATTTTAGGAGTTAAAAGTAAGCAGCCCATGGGGCCGGAGATTTAGCTCACTGGTTTCCCCGCCTGCTGCGCAAGTTCAAGGACCTGAGTTCGATCCCCGGTACCAAAAAAAAAAAAAAAGTAAGCAGCCCAGGCCACGCCAAAGGCGGCAACCCGCTTAGCCCGCCAGAGAGAGGTTCTGGGCCCCCGGGAGCCCTGCTCCATCCAACCAGAGCCATGCCCACTGGCAATGACCCAGAAGGTGAGGACCCCTCGCCATTTGCCATGCCCACGAGGGTCACCCACTTAGCTGCCCTGCAGCACCCCCCTAACCCCCATCCCCCATGCGCCTCTGGCCTCCTGGCCGTGCCGCTACCTGGTTCCACACTACAAAGGCATAGGGGACACACCAGAGCACCGTACTTGATAAGTTGGAGGGATCATCACTTCCCATCGAACCTGGACTATCTACAGGAGAAGGGCAGCTGGAACGTGGAGTAGAACCTTGCAGAGTTCAACCCTGCAGGAGGACAGGGAGCTCAACTTGGCCCTTGCCGCCAGAAATCTGCCTGAATCTCACGGGTCTGCTACTGGCTTGCTGAGACTCATTGACTTATATCTGCACACGGCTGTCCACATTGTCTGTTGTGACAGCAAAGACATATCCTGAAGGAGGTCCTTCATTTTCATTTTTATTTTATATTTATTATTTTCAAAATTATTGTTACTATTGCTCTTATTTTTAATTTTTTTCCTACTCTTCAAATTTTTATTTTTCTCTTCTTTTTTTCTTTCTTTTCTCTTTCCTTTCTCTCTTTCTCACACTCACTTTCTTGCTGTCCCACATTGTTCTTCATCTCCCTTTTTGTTTCTGTTCTGGCCCTAATTCAGATTTGTTCTCTATTTTTCTTTTTTTCTCTTTTTCCTTCTCTTGCCTGTGTCCTCTGGCATCACTGCTAACCTTCCCCTATCCTTCTACCTATGCCTCCATCCCGAACTCCTTCTAATTCCCCATCCCGAAGGGTAAAATTGCTATATTGAAGAGTTTATTCACTATAAACATATGTTGGGTTGGTCCTCAATTTTGATTTAATTCACACAGTTAAAGGTGATAGATTAATAACTACCACAAATTGTCATTTTCTAAGATGTACTTGATGCTATGGTGTTGCCGATTGTATCACTTTTGCTAAGGTGTTGTTATTGATCCAATCAGTTGTCCTTCCTGGAATAATGAAAATAAGACAGCCTCAGAATCATTAGAGACTCAAAACCTAAAGACCAGCTATATCTGGAAGACACCTCTGAGAAGCAATCATTCCATAAGAGTTCTAATTATAAGCAACAAAGATACTTACAATAGGAAATTTTGAAGTATTAACCCAGGAATTAAACCAAGGACAGTACCAAAAACAAAAAAGAGAAGATATTTAAGCAAGGCACTAACTCAGACTTCCACCCCACCAAGGGTAAATTCTGGAGGAAATGAGGTGGAAAAGTCTGATACTCAACTACCTGGACACCCTGAACTGATAGCATAGGAAGTAACAAAACAGATGAATGAGGCCCTAGAAAAATTCAAAACAGAAATAATTTCCCAGAAAACTCCAGAGATGGTGAGCAGAGTGAAAGACATGATTAGAAGCTCTAGAACAGAAACATTAATTAAAATTTAAAAAAAATAGACGAGCTCAGAAACATGCTGGAAGCCATGAATGCCCAGCATAAGAAAGAAATGGAAACCATGATCACCCAACATAAGAAAGAAATGGAATCCATGAAACAGATTCAAACACATATCCAGGAGATTAAAAACTCCATTGAAAGTATATACGGCAGATTAAGGGAATGTGAAGATAGAATATCAGATATAGAAAACAGGATTGAGGTTAATGACCATGAAAACAGAGATTTCTTAAAAATAGTAAGGAACCATGAGAAATCAATCCAGCAGCTGCTAGATGATGCAAAGAAGAATAAGGTAAGACTGATAGGAGTTCATGAAAAAGCAGGAGAAAGTACAATTGACATAAAAAAACTGTTCACAGAAGTAATAGTAGAAAACTTCCCAGACAGAGGTGGAGAATTGGACATACAGATAAGTGAGGCCACAATCAAAA
>NW_004624826.1:4975161-4985772 GCF_000247695.1 Heterocephalus glaber | reverse complement strand
TAAGAAAAGCCCAGGTCCTGATGGCTTCACTGCTGAATTCTACAAGACATTTAAAGAAGAACTATCACCATTACTCTTTAAAGTCATCAAGGAAATTGAAAGGGAAACAATACTTTCAAATTCATTCCTGGAAGCAAGTGTTACTTTGATTCCAAAACCAGAGAAAGATCCAACCCAAAGAGAGAACTATGGGCCAATCTCCCTAATGAACATGGATACAAAAATCCTCAACAAGATACTGGCAAACAGAATACAGACGGTCATCAAGAAGATCATACACCCTGACCAAGTTGGATTTATCCCAAGGATGCAGGGATGGTTCAACATTTGTAAATCAATAAATGTAATACACTATATTACCAGAGGCAAGGACAAAAACCATATGATCATCTCAATAGATGCAGAAAAAGCATTGGACAAAATCCAACACCCATTCATGATAAAAATCCTACAGAAAATTGGCACAAAAGGTCTATCTCAACCTGACTAAGGGTATGAAAAACCAACAGCCAACATCATACTAAATGGTCAAAAACTGAAAACTTTCACACTAAAATCAGGAAGAAGACAATGATGTCCACTATCACCATTCTTGTTCAATATAGTTCTGGAAACATTAGCCACAGCAATTAGAAAAGAGAAAGAAATAAAAGGAATAAAGATAGGAAAGGAAAAGTTAAACTGACATCAGTTGCTGACGATATGATACTTTACATAGAAGACCCAAAAAACTCGGCCAAAAGACTTCTAGACTTAATTGCCAGATTCAGTAGAGGAGCTGGATAGAAGGTCAACACTCAAAAATCAATAGCCTTCTTATACACAAATAACAGACTCACTCAGAGAGAAATTAGGGAAACAATCCCTTTCACAATAGCATCCAAAAAAATGAAATATTTAGGAATCAATCTAATGAAGGAAGCAAAAGACCTCTACACTGAAAACTACAGCACTCTGAAAAAGAGATTGAAGAGGTATAAGAAAGACATCCTTTGTTCTTGGGTAGGAAGAACCAACATAGTGAAAATGGCTATAGTTCCAAAACTGCTATATGGATTTAATGCAATGCTGATTGAAATTCCAACCATATATTGAACAGAACTAGAGAAAACAATCCAAAAATTCATTTGGAACCAGAAGAGACCTAGAATAGCAAAAGCAATTCTAGGCAACAGAGACATGGCAGGGGGTATCATAATCCCCAATTTGAAACTATACTACAAAGCTACAGTGATAAAAACAGCATGATATTGGCTAAGAAACAGACCAGAGGATCAGTGGAATAGATTAGAAGATGCAGAAACAACTCCAGACATACTCAGTCACCCCATCTTTGACAAAGGAGCCAACCACCCTCATTGGAGGAAAGACAGCCTCTTTAATAAATGGTGTTGGAAAAACTGGATTTCAACTTGCCAAAGATTAAAACTAGACCCATATCACCATGCACTAAACTAAGATTGAAGTGTATTAAAGATCTAAATATTAAGACAGAAACACTAAACTTGCTGGAAGATAAGTTAGGTAGAGCTCTTGAAGACATTGGCCTAGGAAAAGACTTTATGAACAAAACCTCAGTAGCACGGGAACTAGCACAAAGAATCAACAACTGGGATCTCATCTCATTAAAAAGCTTCTGCACTGCAAGAGAAACCACCAACAGAGCTAAGAGTCAACCTACAATGTGGGAAAAAATTTTTAGCACCTGTACCTTAGACAAAGGACTACTATCTAGAATATATAAAGACCTGAAAAAAATCAGACCCTCCAAATTCAAAGACCCAATTCAAAAATGGGCATCTGAAATGAACAGACATTTCTCAGACAAAGAAGTAAAAGCAGCAAATAAACATATGAAAAAATGTACAACATCGCTGGTCATTTGAGAGATGCAGATGAAAACAACACTGAGATTCCACCTCACCCCAGACAGAATGGCTGCTATCAAGAAATCAACCAATAACAAATGCTAGTGGGGGTGTGGGGAGAAAGGAACCCTTTTCCATTGTTGGTCGGAGTGCAGACTGGTGCAATCACTGTGGAAATCAGTATGGAGATACCTCAAGAAACTAGGATTAGAGATCTCATTTGACCCAGCTATTTCCCTGCTGGGTATCTTCCCAAAAGAACTGAAAGAATCATACCACAGCGATATATGGGCACCCATGTTTATAGCAGCACAGTTTGTAATAGCTAAAGCTTGGAAACAGCCCAAGTACCCATCAACTGGAAACTGGATAAAGAAGATGAGGTTTTTTTTAGAAAATGGAGTACTACTCAACCATGAAGAATGAGAAACTAGAGACATTTATAGCTAAATGGTTGCATATTGAAGCCATACTCTTAAGTGAAATAAATAGGACACACATGTGTAAATACTGAATAGTTTCTAGTGTGAGAAACTGAAAGTATAAATAAGGATTAAAATGATTAAAATGAATAATTGATAATTTGAAATAGGAAGTAAAGCTCCAAAGGGGTAGGGAAAATGGGAGGGGAGGGGGAAAGGAAAGGAGGGAAAGGAAAAATTATGAGAAAAGGAAAAAATGGAAACGAAGTCTATGTAAATAGGGAAGGTTGGGGGGAGGAAGGGAGCACAGGGAATGGGGAAAAAATAAGAACCAAGATACATCACGTACAGCTACAAGCACTCAATGATAAATGTAAACATATTGTAACCTAAAATGTACCAATAAAAGAATTTAAGGAAAAAAAAAAAAAAAAAACAAAGTAAGCAGCCCAATAGTTGTTAACAGCAACTGAAGCAATTATCGATCTAGATTTCCTTCTAGAAACAAAGAAAGACTACACCCTTAGGATGGAATAGGATTAGAGAAAACAAAATAATTTATTTCCCCTGCATATTGACTAATTTCAATTCAAAATTTTTATACATTTAAGAAACAAGAAGTAGACTGATTTCAGATTCTCTGGAAAATCTTGGCAAAGACAGCCTAATAATACTCATCACACCATTTAGGTGAAAGTTATATTTTCTGCTGAATTGGTTTTAAGCATTTCCTGAATGCTTATCAGGTGGCCTGAGATGACTCACCAAATATGGTGCGAGGTGCAGAGACAGCAAGGCACTCAGAGGTGAGTGCGTGAGCTTGCCACGCCACCTAGTGGCAGCCAGCCAAAGGGTGCCTCTGGCCTGGACGGAGTTTGGTGGGCCTTACACTACCTAAGATGTGTTCTTAAAAAGCTGTGTGTGACTTCACTTTTGACAAATTAAATTAAGTGCACCGAGACTTCTTTATTTAGAAGTGATGAATTTTTCTGCATGTTTTGCAAGTTTACAACATGTCACATTATGTTTTCAGGGCAGACTTCTGTGGGCACATGCCTTTCTTCATTTACAGCTATTTTAAAGTGTGCTTTTAACACCAAAGAATTACAAGTGCTTTCTAAAGTCAGGTCGAGATTGATTTTGCAGCATTATAGTGAAGAAAAAACTATGTCAGTGAAGTGTGCAAACAAATTTCCTGAATAGTCAGTCCATTTCTTGGCCTATGACTGTAAAAAAAAAAAAAGAATCATTTATTTCTCTTGCTCTTGTGCTCATTTTTTTCTAAAAATTAAGCAGAAGAGAAGCTTCCACGATCTCATGTTAAAATACCTTTTTAAAAAACAATCCTTGCTCTTTTTTTTTTTTTTTTTTTTTTTTTTGATACCGGGCATCAAACTCAAGACCTTGCACTTGCGTTCGCAAGGCAGGCGCTGGCACCACTGAGCTAAATCCCCGGCCTGACAATCCTTGCTCTCAGGAGATATTTTCTTATGTTTTGTAGCAGCCTGTCTTCTTGGCTCCTTTTTCCCCACGAGATACTTAGCCTCTGGTAGACCTCAGCTGGAGGCACATATATGCCAGCTTCTCCTTAGCTCTGTTCTTAGAGAAGCCCTTTATTCACTGAGTGGAGTTCATTTACAGTGCACATTGATACCTACCCTTGGTGCTTACTGGTATGGTTTAGACGGGCAATTCTCAATATTTTTGCACCAGGGGCTGGTTGTGTGGAAGACAATTTTTCCATGGACTAGAAAGTGGGAGTGTACAGGTGGTTTGGGGATGATTCAAAGGAGCTTGCAACCTACATCCCTCTAATGTGCAGTTCACAGTAGCATCCACGCTTCTATGAGAATCTAACATCTCTGCTGACCTCACAGTGGGGAGCAGCTGTAAATACAGATGAAGCTCCACTGTCTCACCCCCTGTCCCACTGCTCACTCCTGCTGTGCCGTCTGGTTCCTAACAGGCCATTGACCTATACCAGTGCTGGTCTAGGTAACTGGCTTTTCTCATTCCTTCCTGCCAGGAAGATTGCTGAAGTCCAGTGGACGTATCTTTCCTTTGCAGATGTATTAGTTAAAAATATTTGGGTTACATGTGACAGAAAACCAATGCAGACTGACTTAAAGGGGGAAAAGACAGGAGGTGATTGAGACAGTATAATTATTAGAAAGATTGTATTGTAGCTGGAGGAGCTAGGGACAAATCTGGGTCTTGATGCAGTCAGATGCTCTCTCTGTCCATCACTTGCATCTATTTATCTCTTTATATCTATAATTTGGGGGGGGGGGACAGGGAACATAGTCTTTCTGAATAAGATAGGAATGTAGCTGCTAGGAGTACAATTTTCCAGCTCCTTTGACCAGAGCAGTGGAGGGCTTTACTTTGAGAACAATTCTTGAAAACGTCTGTGATCAACGCATGTCTGAGTCATGTGCCCATGTCTGAGTCTACCACTGTGGCCAGAGAGACAGTGAGTCCATTTATGACCAGGAAGGTGGGACACTACAATGGACTGGATAGCAGATCCTATGGTTTGATAAGAGCCCCCTAAAGGCTCCTGTGTTCATGGCTTCAGCCCCAGGGTGGCACTATCAGGAAGTGCTGGAATTTTAGGAGACAGAACATTATAGAAAGTCCTTATGCCACTGGGAGTGAGTCCTCAAGAGGGATTGTGAGATGCCAACCAACCCAGTCTTTCTCTTTGCTTCCTGGTTCATGAAGTAAACAGTTTTTCTGAGCCACACATTCCAAACAGGATGTGCTGCTTCCACAAGCACAAAGAATGGAGTCAACTGAGCAAGGACTGGAACTTGCAAAATGGTGACCCAAAATAACCCTTTTCTCTTTATAAGTTAATTAACTCAGACGTTTTTCTTAGAGTGACAGAAAGCTGATTAATGCAGTAGGATAGGAACATTTCTCTAAAGGAGATGGGAAATGTTAATAGACGTGAGAGAAGAGATGCAGGCAGCAAAACATATTATTATGGTTTATATCTAAAATGTTCCCCAAAAGTCTTACGTGATCAGAGGTGAGGCTTTTAGAAAATGATTGGATCCTAGGGGCGCTATGCTCATCAATCGATTCACCCACTGATGAGTTCAGTATTTGAATGTGTGGTAAGGAGGTGGGGCCTGGTTGCAAGAGACTGGTCATTGCAAGTGAGACCTGGAAGTTTAGATTCTTGCTTTGGGTTCATTACCCACCCCCACTCTGTTTCCTGGCTACCATGGGATGAACAGCTCTTCTCTGTTGTGTCCCTCCACCATGCTGTTTCTGGCTCAGAGCCAGCCAACTAGACTGAACTCACTGAAACTGTGAGCCAAATGAACCTCTCTTCAAGATGTGGGTATTGGGGTATTTTGTCCCAGCAACAGGAAAGTAAGACACACATACACAACATCCACAACAAACAACCACTCCTGCAATCAGAGAGATGCTTCTAAACAAGCAGCTCTTCCAGCTTCTTTCTGTTGCCAAACTCCTCATACGGGTCCCCATCTGAGACTTCAGGGAGACTGTTTTCACTCTTCAGTGACAAACCCCACCAGAGTCTTCCACGAACCTGGTATCTCTTTGGTTGCTTATTCTGAATTCAGAATCTCTGTGTCACTGCCTTAACTAGCACGTTTCATCTCTTTCCTGGATTGTTTCAATACCTTCATTTCTACGCTCCTAGCTCCATTGTTATCTCCCGATATTCACCTTCTACTTTGTTACCGGAGAATCTAGATTATTTCAAGAGAAATACTTGGACAATGTACTTTCCCCCTTCTCCTCTAAGTCCTGTAGAACAGAGAATGTTTTGCTTTTCTAGTGATGTGGACTGAATGTTTTTGTCCCCCCAAAATTCATATGTTGGAACTCTAATCTCTAATGGCATGGCTATGTTTTTGGAGGTAGCTATAACTAAGTCATGAGGGTCGAGCCCTGAGGTAACTTAGGGTTACCTTAATAGGATAGAACTTTGCAGTAACTAGGCATTACCTTAAGAGTATCCCTTTGGAAGGTGACTCGGTTACTAGGGTAGTGGTAGAAGAAATCTGACTTTCTCCCTTTCTTTGCCACATGAGGATACACCAATAAGGCACCCATCTGCAATGCAGGAAAAAGCCCTTCACCAAGAAGTGAAGGCACTGGCACCTTGGACCTGGGCTTTATAGATTCCAAAACTATGGGAAATCAATTTATTTATTTAAATATCTGTAACATTTTTGTTATAGCAGCCCGAAATAATAGACAACCATCTACTTCTTCAGTCTTTTCTGTACAAGGAGGAAAGAACTAACTGCTTTTAGGAGAGTCTGAGGTTCATCGTGCCATATTTCCCAGTGTCAAGGTGAGTGCTCATGCACCCCACATTCTCTTTTCTGGTCCCACTTCCCTTTTAACTTCCTGTTTTCAGGCACGGCCGGTCCCTCTATGTTTCCTTCTCTCATGTAGAGGGCACATGGGGGCAGAGTTTTTCTCACGCTTCTCAGTTTCACACCACAGCTGCATTCTCTAACAAGTTACTGCATTTTTGGAATTGCTGCGTTTTGGAAGCTTGGTGAGCTTCCACTTAACTTGTGATCTTTACACGTATGCAGCACTGGGCATGGGAGAATATGACTGTGCCACTTAATGTGTTTCCATCTCAACATTTGATATGAGAATTCAAACAAAATATTGGCATTGTAAAACAAATGTAGAGCATAAAATTCTTGGAAGGCAATCCATTTACCAGAGATGTCCCCTCAAGAGAAATGAATTTCCCACCAAGGTACTCTCTTTGTCAGAACTTGGAGAGGGCCCATTGGGCCATAGTGACTCTTCAGATTTAAATAGCTATCAAATCAAGGTAGATTTTTATAATGAGCCAAACTGAAGACACTCGAAAGCCCATGGGGAATTTTCAAAAGGAAATCTCTTCTTCAGGTATCTGAGGGCTCTTCTATACACTTTTTGTGTTTCAGAGGGGGAATACCTTCAAGGGCTGGTGAACAGCTCTTAATCATGGCAAATGTATCCCTCACTCTGAGAAATTTATCAACACATTTTTTCTCTCTCAGGGAAGTTCAAAATTACATTAAATGTTTCAAATTATTATTATTAACTTAGGGAGACCAGAATTTTTTGGATAAAGTGTACCTCACATTAAGAGAAAGAAAAGAAATGCCCAGAGCTGTAAGAATTGCAAGGGCAGAAGCTACTTAAATCTGGCTTGCAGTAGAGCATATGCTGCAGTAGGCACTGCTGATCAGCACAGCCACTGGGGCCCTGGTGTGTGTGTCATGGGGGCCCTGAACTGACGGGTGTCAGGGTCTCCTGAATCCATGTAAAAACTAGAGCATCACATAGGTCATCCAGGAAGGCAGTCCTGAGCCCTCACACAAAAGCGATGTCATAGCTTGTTAATGACCTTCAGGGACGAAATTCTAGATGTGAAAATGTTTCCTAAGTAGAAACTCAAATAGCCAATAGTTCCATTGCAATTAAGGTGCCTGGTAAGACTAACATCTGACTTTGTGGCTCTCTGTCTTAGAAGGTACACAAAACTTTCCTGCTGTCTGACCCTTCCTGCCACCACTTCTTCAGTGGCAGTGCTTTCTATTTTTTGGCCATGCTGCAATATACGAGATCATCTGTAGCTCTTGAATGGAGTGCACTGCTTTGCAATTTTTCCTTTATTCCAAAATGTCTTCCCGCCTGTCCTTCCTTTTTAACACGTTTTAAGATTCAGTTAGGTGCTGCAGAAAGCCCTGCTCCACACTTCCACAATTGCACTCTTTCTATTACTACATTCATTATGTTAATTTGAAACTTTTTGTGTGTGTTCATCTACCTACTGAAATACAGCTTCTTTGAAAGTATTCTTTTTCATTCTTCATCCCACTATAGTGTGTGATACATGGTAGGTTCTCCAATGTCTACCTAACTGAACCAGCTATCCTGAAACCTCTGGTCTCAGGGAGCTGGGCAGCAGTCACTATGTCCAGACACTATGTATCCAGCTCACATAATCTCAATCACTTTAAAGCTTTCCACCTAGCCATACACTAGAGCAGATGTTGGAAAACTTCCAAAGGGACTTTCCAAGAAACTGATCTCTTTCACAGTGACATGAGAGCCTGGAGGGCTTTGGAGGCCAGGAGATGAAGATTGTCTTCATCTATAAACCTTTTATGGGCAAGAAGTTCTGAGATAGTAAGGACACAAATTTTAGAGGTAGAAATGAGGTACAAGGTAGACCAAGGACAAGTGAACAACAGAAAATATTGAGTGAAGAATTGAGAAACCAGGCAAAGCAAGAATGACTGTCAAAGTATCAAAAACCAACAGATAGAGGTCAAGATCAAGGCATGCACAAAACCAAAAGTACATGACCCTGACCTATACCCAGCCTCATGTGTGTTGCAGTTTTGTCCCTCTCCCTATGGGCTTTGGGCATCATGACACTTCCTCTGAAAACCTTGTATTGTAAACCCCACCTTCTGGTGGGTGGTCTGAGTCAGGCACACCACTGGACCATGACCCCTGTCAATTACAACTGTGGATTCTCCTGTAACCCCAGGACCTTAAGAGACCTAGTATTTGCCCCTGTGACTGCTTGGCACTGGTCCATTCCCACCCTGTGGAGTGTGCTTTTGTTTCTTCCACTTTTAATAAATTGTACTTGTTTCACTTTCTGAGTGTTCTGCTCAGTTCTTTGTTTGGGATACCAAGAACCTGGCAACGACTCCCGAAGACCCTCCACCAATAACAGAGACAGCTGACACACCAGCTGGCATCCATGACTGCTCGCTCCCACTCAGGATTGATTGCTCTAACAATTCTTGCTGAGGCTGTGGCTGAGACAGGAGAGAGCCACCAAGTCCATAGCCAAAAGCTATTAGATAAAGACACCAGAGTTGGGCAAGTCCAGGAGGCCTGGAAATATGGTGTCCAGGTGAAGGGGAGGACACTGAGCCTCTGAGCCACTGTCATAGACACTGGTATGTTCTCTTCTTCTCCATCATCTCTGAGTCTCAATTTCTTTTAATCTAAAGGAGAACAACCTGGGTGACAAGTCAAAGATATCAATGTTAAGGGCAATCCTCAAACTCTTTCTTCTTCTGGCTTTGCCAAATCCTATACAGCCAGCTCAGCTTCTGCAACTCAGTGGTATGCACTCCTGTAATGAGAGAAGGAAGAACCCAGGGGAGCCTGGACTGGCATGGGATGAGGAGCGTGTGGGAGAGAAGAGGGTGAGAGATCACGACCAGGATGGAGGAGGAGAGTTTGGAGAGGAAAGATGTGGATTAGGCTGTATAAACATCATTTATATGAGATTTTGAGAGAGAGATGAAAAAAGGATTTCATTTGTTGTTGTTGTTGTTATTGAGAGATTTTTGTATGCACCAAGATAGGACAGGGTTAAACAGCACAAAATCCGTGAATTATATCAGCATTTAAAAAGTCTGTGACCAATGGATCACAGAGGAAATTAAAGAAGAAATCAGACAGTTCCTTCAAATAAATGACAATGACAACACAACATATTGGAATCTATGAGACATAATGAAAGCAGTCTTACGAGGGAAATTCATAGCAGTGAATACTCGTATAAGGAAAACAGAGCGAGCCCAATTAAACAACCTGATGCTGAACCTCAAGCTTCTAGAAAGAGAAGAGCAGGACAAACCCAAAGCTCATACAAGGGAGGAAATTATAAAGATCAGGGCAGAAATCAATGCAATGGAGACTAAGAAAATAATACAAAAAATCAATGAATCCAAGAGTTGGTTCTTCGAAAGAATAAACAAAATTGACAAACCCTTAGCCAACCCTATCTCACAAAAGAAAGAAAAGGCTCAAATCCATGCAATTAGGAATGAAAAGGATGAAATTACTGCAGACCCAGCAGAATTCCAGAGGATCATCAATATCTACTTCCAGAATCTATAAACTAATAAGGTGGAAAACGCAGAAGAAATGGATAGATTCCTAGATACATATGAATTACCAAAGTTGAACGAAGAAGACCTAAAAATTGTAAACAAGCCAATATCAATCAAGGAAATTGAAAACATAATTAAAAACTTACCAACCAAGAAAAGCCTGGGTCCTGATGGCTTCAGCACTGAATTCTACAAGATATTTAGAGAAGGACTACTGCCACTACTATTTAAACTCTTCAATGAAATTGAAAGGGAACCAGTACTCCCAAATTCATTCCTGGAAACAACCATCACCTTGATCCTCAAAGCAGAGAAAGACCCAACTGAAAAAGAGAACTATAGGTCAATCTCACTAATGAACATAGATGCAAAAATCCTTAATAAGATACTGGCAAATAG
>NW_004624826.1:4931368-4972875 GCF_000247695.1 Heterocephalus glaber | reverse complement strand
AAAAAAAGGAAACAAAGTCTTTGTAAATAGTGAGGGATGGAGGGGTTGAAGGGAGGGCAGGGGAAGGGGGAAAAATAAGAACCAAGAGAGTATGTAAAGGTGCATTCTCCAATGATGAATGTCATTATATTGTCCACCTAAAATGTACCAATAAAAGGACATACCAAAAAAAAGTCTTTCTTTGCAAGGCTTCTAAATTCTCATCCAGCACAAAGTATTTTTTTTTCTTTTGCAGCTTCTTTGAGGAGGTGTCTCCATGGTTGGCATGGAAATCAGGGGCAGAAACAGTCAAGGTGTGCTGTTGTGCACAGTGAAGGGAGACTGATGGCTTGGAGATGTGCTCCAGAGCCTGCCCTCTTGTCCCTTATAACTCCCCACGTTGTGTGGACTCTCCCTGACTCCTGACTTCTGGTCCTGGCTGTTCTGGGATGCTACCTTCTATTTCAATAGAATTTTAGATTATTGCACAGTACATTGATGTACACTGTCATCTGAGCCTCATAACAATTCCGTGAGGAAAGCAGAACATGTGCTACATTCCCTGTTTTACAGATAGAAATATCAAGACCACAAAGAGGAGATGAATATCTTAAGGGGAGTTTAAAAAACCAGGCACAGTGGTGCATACCTATAATCCTGGCACTCTGGAGGTTGAGGCAGGAGCATTGCAAGTTTGGGCCCAGCCTGGGTAACTTAATGATTTAGTGAGACCTTATCTCCAAATGAAACATAAAAAGGGCTGGGAATATAGCTCAGTGCAAGGCCCCAGGTTCAATCCTCAGTACCACTAAAAACCAAACCACCAAGACAGGAGTGGAACTGGAGCTAGAATCTAGTGCTCCTGATCTCCCGTGACATATAATTCTTGTTTTGCAAGCAAGTGTAGAGGTTTTTGAGGTTCATGTGAAAGTTGGGTACAATGAACAGGAAGCAGAAATTAGAGAAGCTCGGACCTCAATGGTGCACCGACAGTGCAAGGGACGAGCTGACTGTCAACCAGTCTGCGACAGAGGGAAGGACCTGCAGACCCACTGGCAATGGACAGGGCCAGAATCGAATCCCAAGGGAGATCTGTAGACTAGGGTAATGGGCCAAATCTAACCAAATGAGAGCAGGAGGGATCAATGCAAAGTCTAACATTTTGATCTGCATAAGAATGAGACGAGATGAGATATTACTTTGGATTAATTCCTTTTTATTTCAGTACTGGGCATTGAACCCAGGGCCTTGGCACTGAACTACACCCAATCTCTTTCTTATATTTTAATTTGAGACAGGTTCTCGTTAAGTCACTAATTTGCCAAGCCTGGGCCCAAACTTACAATTCTCCTGCCTCAGCCTTGCAGAGTGCCCTTCTTTCCTTTTATTCTGTTTATTTTAAGAGGTGTTTGTTGGGCATTCATCATATCTATACAATATTTTTGGCACTGAAATTACAGCAGTGAATGTAAGACAAATAAGTCCTCCTACCCTTATGGAGCTCAGATTCCAATGAAGGAAACAGCTATTAAATAAGTGGTTTCATAAAGTTTCAGTGTTGGTAAAAATATAAAGCAGAATTGTAATCATTTTGTCAAGAGGTGGGATAATATTAAAGGATGATCAGAAATGGTCTCTCTGAGGAGGGATTTTTCAAGTTGTTTTCTGAAGGATACCAAGAAACCAAGATTGTAAGGATCATTGGGCAGCCTTCCAGGGAAAGGGAGAGCACATATAAGGTGCTTGAGGTAGGTGTGGTTGCAAAATGTTTGAGGAGAGAAGCCACTGTGGCTCAGGATTGGTGGACCCAGAAGGAAGGGGGTAGGCCGTGACATTAGGGGACAGCAGAGTCCACAGATCATTTGGGCCATTGAGGTACAATAAAGATGGCAGAATACTAGTCATCCTCCCCAAACCTCTTCTTCTCTTCTCCGGTTAAAGTCATTTATCTGAACACCTTTTGAGGCACTAACTGGCCCAGGGAGAGGCCTGTGACTAACGTTATTGCCAGTGGAATGCGGACAGGAGAGACGTGTGCCCTGGAGGGAAAGCACTGGTCTGTAACTTTCTTTTCCCACCAGCCATCAAATAAAGACTGTACTAGCTGGCAAGATGTTGGAGCAATGAGATGGGAGGAACCTCATTCTGGAATACTTCATGGGGAACTGTCTTGTCAGAATGGGCTGTTATGTGAAAGAGAAAGAAACTCTCCTCTTATTTAAGCCACTGTATTTCTTTTTGGTACTGGGGTTTGAACTCGGGACCTTGAACTTTCGAGGGAGGCAGCAGCACCACTGAGCTAAATCCCCGGCCCTAAGCCTCTGTATTTTGAAATCTTTATCACAGTGTTATAGTCTTTGCTATAATTAAAAATCAATTGGAAATTTGTACTTTGAGAAGTTGGAAACCATTAGAAAATTCAAACAGAGGAGTGATGTGGCCCATGTTTTAAAAAGAGCATTCTGGCTTCTGTGTGGAGAGCAGATTACAGGAAAGCAGGGGTGAGAGGAGGGTAAACAGAGGCTACTGCAGCCTTTACATGAGAGACAACAGAGTAAAATGGAAGCAGAGGAGGAGGAGAGACGAGGTAGGTTACATGGGCACGTAGGCTTGTTGATCTATTAAATTTTGGAGAAGGTGAAGGAAAAGAAAAAAGAATATGATTCTTAGGTCTGTGACTTGAGTAACTGATGAAACAGTGGCAGGATTTTCCTAGGAAGAGGAGGTTGAGGGGAGAGTGGGATAGGATGGTTTGACAGCTCCCTCCCTCAAAAAAACCCAAAAAACTTGACACGAACTTGCTAAAACAATAAAGAAATTTATTAGTCTACAAAATATAGAACAGGCTATTATGATGGGTCATCAGTATCTTCTTTCTAACTCTCCTGTTGCCATCCATGTTTAAGCTGTGTTTCCCAATGGTCAAGCGTTTCTTTGCTCACATCCAACAGGAAGGAGAGAGAAGCCATTCTTCCGAGTGTGTAAGGCCTCTCTCTTCTAGCCAGAATTTCCTAACTAGGCCTGCCGTGTCTTGACTGGCTTAGTGAATAAGGAATAGGCTTGGGATTTCTGTCCTCTAAACCGTGACTGACACGAGGACGGCAGAAGGTGATGCCTGCGTGAAATTAGGTTCTCCCAGGGAGGACTGGTTAAGGGTTGATGTTTATGTGTTTCAACTCTTTGTTTCTTTCATTTAATCTTGGAGGAAGATATAATAAGCACAGCACTGGCAGAGAGGGCAGGACCAAGACCTCACAGAAAGAGGGAGATTCTTTGTCTGTCAAAAGAAAGAAAAATTCAAAAAAACTACAATTAAAGTCTCTCTGGCACCAAGGAGGAAGCCTGTTCCTGACGTCAAAGGGACCCTCATGGCAAGAGTGCTTGTCTGGGGGCTGGCGATGTGGCTCATGGGAAGAGCACTTGCCTGGCTTGCATAAGGCCTTGGGTTTAATCCCCAACACTGAAAAAAAAAAAGTTACCAGGGTGAGGTCTTGTGAATGCCAATTACTGTGTTTTGATGACCCAGATGCATTGTCTGATGGGTCCAAAAAGCCTTCTGGTGGAGCCAGGACTGAAGGCAGCCAAATAAAACTTGCTAGTCCTGGTTTCCACACAATAGAAATCCAGTCTTTTGGTCAGCTAAAGGATGATCACAAAGGATTCTAAAACTGACTCCCTTTTGTAAGTCAGGTCTATGATGTTTTGAGAAATCAGGTCTCGAGTATGAAAAACAAATTGGGACAGTGCCATTGAGGGCAAAAGGGACCTTGGTCCAGGATGAAGGAGGCAAGAAGAGAGAATTGGCAGGAATTGATGTTGTGCTATCAAAAGTCTCACCTGCTCTCCAGGGAGTCAGGCTCTCTGGGTGAGAAGCTTTCTTACTGGCCATTCTGTGGATAAAAAACTTGTTCAAAAGGTGTTTACAGCTGGAGCCATGGAGAGTATCTCTTACAAGTTCTGAACTTTTACCATAACCCCAGAGCATCCCAATAATTCTAAGGCTGATGTGGTTTGAGGCCATCTATTTTTCCCTAAAGGAAGGGAACAGTGTATTCTCAATCCTAGGTGTTTCTGCTGAGAACCTGAAAACTTGAGGGACATGGAGCCCGGTTAGTTTTCATCAGATGTACAGAGCCTCATGCCATCAGTGACTGCTGAGGAGCGAAGGTGACTAAAGAGACCAGGCAGAGCTATGGAGCCATCAGTGCTTCTGGGGGGTGTGCCCCACAAGTCAGTTCTGGAAGTCATTTCATCCTTTCTGGAAGAGTTTAGTGTTGAAGCCTGGCATGGTGGTGGTGGTGGTGGTGCATAACTAAGTCCAGCCCTCTGGGACACTGATGCAGGAGAAGTGAAAGTTGGAAAGTTTGAGCCAGCCTGGGTAATTTAGCAGCTTAGTGAGACCTGTCACAAACAAATAAACAAATTCTGGGGATATAGCTCAATGTGAAGGTCCCTGTGTATGTTCAATCCAGGAAAACACACACACACACACACACACACACACACACAGAGTTTAGAGTATTGAATTCTCCCTCCATATCAAGACTCGATTGCAGTGGTTTCTGTATCTATCTCATGGTTCCCTTCAAATACCATCTACCTTACTATCTAAAACATTGAATTAAAATGAAAATCAGAGCTTACTGTTAACAAAGAAGACAGAAAGAAATTTTAAAAACCAAGCAATTTTTATAACTCAGCAATAAACCAGGGGATTAAATAGGATTAACAGTAACTTGAGCTACCCCTACCATACCTCAGACAAAAAGTTTACCTTTTCTCCTATTCTTCCTACCTCTGTTGATGGCCGATCTAGTTCCAGTTAGATAACCTGAGTCCTAGGAATCGGCACAGATGTTTCTCCCATCTGAGCCTGAGGGGTAAATGTCCAGTTCTTAGAGTCAGATTTCCTGTGTTCCAATCTTGCATTGCCACTGTATAGCTCTGTGAGCCCATCTCTCAAGTTATGGATCCTTTCTGAGCCTTGGTTCCCCTATCTTCGAATGAGGTTAAGAACTGTACTTCACCAAATAGTGCAGGTCCTGACACATAGTAAGGATGAAATAAACATCAAAGGGTACAATTATTAGCTAACCAATTATCGAGTCCTTTGATTTTACTTTTTCAGTATCTGTTGTATGTGTCCTCTACAATCTTCTTAAAGAGTATACAGTGAGATAAAAGATTTATTTGTGGAGGGTAGGCTGCTTATTGTGAGAGGAGAAATCAGGGAGAGAGATAGACTCATCAGTGGGAAATGGGGAAGGGGCAGATGTGGGAAAGTCGGGCTTTTGGAAGGAAGTGATGGGTGAGATGGATGGAGGGGATGAAAGAGTGATTGATAAAAAGGAGAAAGGTTGGGAGGCTGATGGGAGCGGGGAGAGAGAGAGAAGCTGTAGTTAGGAGAATGTATCTTATTAAACTGCAAATTCTGACTTGTAGTCAGAGTGGAGCCTGAGGTTCTGCATTTCCGCCAGGCTCACAGGTGATGTTCATTCTGCCTGGTTTAAATGATCCAAAGCAGCCAGGGAATAGAGCCAATCCTTGTATTGTCCTTCAATGTAGGGAGCCATCTTTTGGAATGCTCATAGACCTGTTTGCATTCTGCTTTCTTGGACTGGCCCCAGAATAATTCTTGCACTTTCCCTAGACCTCTTGTCCATGTTCTCATAAGTGCCCAGAGTAAGAGGAAAGTGGATTGAGTATAAGAAAGAATTTTTAGAAGCGGGTTGTGTGGGAAAAAAGTAGTATGAAAAAGCCTTAAAAAGACAGAGCTAGTTTGAGTATTTGGGGTCAATTTGAGCCGTAAACATGAAGAAATACTTGATTTTCCTGAAATCAAAATCTTTTATGGACAAATTCTTAAGAAGACAGCAAAAAGACCCATGCCTCATCTTGAATCTACTAAGCTCTGTCAGTTTAAAAGATGAATTCATATTGGCTTTCTCCTTCAATTACAACTTATATAATCACGTGATCAAATAATTTGGTTAATATGTAAATGTTCAAATTCTCAGACTAGAAACCCCTTGAGGGTAGTAACCATGTCTCTTTCATCTTTATTTTCTTAATTCTAACCACATACTAAGAACTAAAAACTTAGGAAAAAATGAATGCCTTTGGCATTAAGAAAGAACTGTCGCATTGTGTTATACCATATACAAGTGATAAGACAACTTAACATGTAAAGGCTCATAGCTGTACCCTCCTCATCCAGAAGAGGTAGAAAGCCCCATGTGTTAAATGCCTGGTCCCCAGCATGGGTTGCTATTAGAAGGTGGTGGAACCTTTAAGAGTGGAGCTAGTGGAAGTTAGCTTAGTGACCTGCCCATGAAGGGGCTGTGAGGAGCCCAGTCCCTTCTCCCTCTGTCCTTTTTGCCTCCTGGCTATCAGGAAGTGAACAGGACTCTTCTACCATGAGATGTACGGGGCCACCACAAGCCCAAAGCAAGAGGGCCAAGTGACCATGGACTGAAACCTCTAAAACCGTGAGCCAATATAAATCCTCTTAAGTTATCTCAGGTGTTTGTTTTCTTTTGTTTTCTTTTGTTTTCCAGTACCGACGATCGAACTCAGGAGCATGTGCTTGTGAGGCAGGCATGGTGCCACTGAGCTACATCCCCGGTCCTAGCTCAGGTGTTTTGTCACAGTGATGGAAAGCTGACTGTTACCATTTATATCTAAAAATGGCCCCCAGAGCATCATATGTTCAGAAGGTGATTGAATCACGGAGGTGCTATACATGACTTGTTTTTAGGAGGTGGGGCTTGGTTGGAAGAGGCAGTCACTGGGGCCGTGACGTGGAAGGGTCTATCTCCCTCCCTAGCTCCTCCTTTCTCTCTGCTTCCTGGCTGCTGTGACATGTGCAGCTTTCCTCTGCCAGACCCTTCTGCCATGCTGTTCCTGCCTTGGAGCCAGCAGCTATGGACTGAAAATGTGGGGCAAAAAAACCTCTCCTCCTTCAAGCTGTGGGTGTTGGGGATTGTGTCCCAGTGACAAGGAAAGCAATTAATCCGTGACAAGACACACAAAAGGACACAGAAAAGAAGCTAAAGGAACAGGCCTTGCTAAGTGTGCCCCAGTTCATTACACCATATCTTTTTGTCATTTAATCATATTTCTCAACAACTGTCCACTCTTCATCAAAAGGAAAAATACCCAGGTTTGGGCCAGGGATTTAGCTCAGTGGTTCCGGCGCCTGCTGAGCAAGCGCAAGGTCCCGAATTCGATCCTCGGTGCCAAAAACAAAATAAACAAACAAAAAAATACCCAAGTTTACCTGCTTCCTTAGATCTTCATTCTTGAGAGTTTGCATGTCCATAAAACTTATATTAAACATATACTATTGTGTATGCTTCTCTTTTGTCAATCTGTGCGTCATTATGGGGGAGGGGAGATGTCCTTTCATCCCCCACAGTATTAAACTCCAGTTTTCCCTTTTCTGTGACACCTCAGGCCCTACAGGCTGAGTCCATCGTGCTCACCTCTGAGCCTCTGGGAAGTTAATGCTGAGATCAGAGCAAACTCCTTTTTCTGCATCAAAGATTGCAACACATGGTTTGACACCTCAGGTGACATGGAGGCAGACTCTTTGGGAATCAGAGGAAAATGGTTTTTGTGATTATAGTACTTATCATGTTCCTTTGAAATTGTGTCTATACCCGCCTGGGTGGTGAACTCCTCAAGAACGCAGGTGTGTCCTCAGTACCTTCGGATCCTCAGCTCTAGCTGTGACTATTAACTCCTTCTTCACTTGCTAGATCAAGCTGCACAAATCTCTCCCACTGCACATAGCAAATACTCCCCAAAGAGGACGTATACAGGTTATATATATATATTTATTTATATATATATGTATATATACACATATATGTATATATATATAATTTCTTCCTCCCTTTCACCTTCTTCATTCCATTTTGCTTCATCAAACCCCTCTTGGAATGTTTGTTCAAGGGTGACCATGAAAACTGTTACCAATTGTATGAGGTTTGCATTTTGACAGAATTCGAAGGCTTAAAGGACGAAGGTGAAATAGGAAGGGCAGAGGGAGAGGTGTCTTTCAATTAAAGGGGAGAAGTTGCTTGAGCAGAGAGGTTTCCTGGAGTCACTGGAAGCATATTGCATAGAGGTGCTGCCTGGTGCAAAATTAAGTCATTTCCAAAATGCATCCCAGTACAGTTACTTTGAAATAAAGTTTGGCGCTTTCCTACAAGACTAAACATACTCTTACCATACGATCTAGCAATCACATTACTTTGTATTTACCCAAATGAGTCAAAAACATATCCACAGAAAAATCTGCACATGGATGTTTATAGTAGCTTTATGTGTAATTGCCAAAATTTGGAAGCAACCAGGATGCCAGTCAGCAGGTGAATGGATAAATAAACTGTGGAAAATTTAGACAATGGAATATCATTCAGTGCTAAAAGCAAATGAGTTATTGAGCCATGAAAAAAATATGGAGGAAATTTAAATACATGTAAGTGAAAGCAGTCAATCTGAAAGACTAATAGTAAGATTCCAACTGTAATATGACATTCTGGAAAAGGCCAAACTGTGGAGACAAATATATCAGTGGTTGCCAGAGGTTAGAGGGATAGGCGGATAAATGGGCAGAACACAGAGGAGTTTTAGAGCAGTGAAATATTCTGTAAGATATAATAGTGGACACGTGTCACACATTTGTTCAAACACATAGAATGCACAGCACCAAGAATAAATCCTGATGTAGACTACAGACTTTAGGTGGTAAATATGCATCTACCACTCTGATGGGGAACGTTGGTAGTGAGGGCAGTTTTATGCACATGGGTGAAGGGGTGTATGGGAATTCTTTGTACTTTCTGCTCTACTTTTATGCCAACTTAAAACTGTTATTTAAAAAAATAGTCTACCAAAAATATGAACAAACACCACAGAACGAGGAAAATATCTGTCCATGAGAATCTGGGGTTCTTGGAGGAAAAGTAGCCTTCTCTGTGCTCCATGGCTCAGAAGATGCCCTGAACTCCAAGCTGGGAGTCGTAGAGACCCATTGTGCCTAACAGTCCCTGGCATGCATTTACTGGTTCGTCTCCTCTGCCAGGATGCAAGCCCCTTGAGGGCAGGGACTGCGTCTGATAAAGTATGCAACCACATTCCCTAGCAGAAGGCCTGGCATCCGACAGGTGCTTAATGCACGTGCGCTCAGTGAATCAGAGAACATGAACAACCGCTTAGCTGCACTGAAGCTTGCTTGGCTCCAGCTCGGCTCTGGGTGCCCCCAGTGCAGTCCTCCAGGAGCACTGGAGCATCTGTAGGACCTGATGTCACACTGTCACTGGAGAGAATGGGGACTCACTCCTGTGGAGGTGAGCTCTGTGTGAGTGGCCATCTGCAAAGGAGAGTTTCTTTCACAGTATGGCATAAAACCAGAGAAGTTAGAACACTAGGATACAATCCTTGACTGATAAGAGATCTTTCCAGATGAGGAAAACACTAAGTCAGCCAATGCAAAACTGTGATAGTTAAACCTGATTACCAACTTGATTGGCTGGAGAGGCACCTATGAGATTAGCAAAACATACCTCTGGGTGTGTCTGGGTGTCTTCATATCTGGTCCCTGGCCCCTTCCTCTCTGAATCTGCCCTCATTCTCTGATTCACAGCTTCCATGAGGTGGGCAGCTTCCCTCCACCGTAACCCTTCTGCCATAGTATTTCTGCCTTAGACCCAGACAACCATGGACTGAAACCTCTGAAATCATGAGACATATAAATGTTTTCTCCTTTGTGGATGCCCAGTACTTTGTCCTAGTAAAAGGAAAGGTGACATACAAAAACCAACAAGGATTTGGACTAATCTTGTATCAAAACCAGTTCTTTCACTTTCTGACTGTGTGAAGGGTGATAAGTTTCCAATCTCCATGAGCCTGTTTCTTGGTGAACAAAATGAAAAACAAAACAAAATAACAACAAAAAAACTTGAGGTGAATGATCTTCTTGTTCTCTTTTACCGTTGTGACTTAATAAAACCCCACAACAAAGGAAATACTTTTAGTCTTCATGGTCTATGTTTTTTCTGAAGCAAGTCACCAGCTATCCTTGCTATGCTTCCATCTGTCACCTCATTTAAAATAACCATGACTTTGAATAATTTTTATTTCATGATGGTGCTGGCATCCTCAGTGTGCCCCACTTGACTCTTCTTCTTTGCAGGCTGCTTCCTCAGTGCCCTCTTGCTGCTGAAGTCTGGCCACTGAAAAGTCCTGGCAGAGATCAGAAGGCTGGAGCAAAGAGACCAGGGCATATCTTCCCTGTCCATTCCCTGTTGCATTGGCTCCCTAGGGCTGTCACAACCAATTACACAACTTAGGTGGCTCTAAACAGCAGAAACTTATTCTCATGCATGATTCTGGAGATTAGAAGTCCAAAATCAAGGCACCCACAGGTTGTCTCTTTCTGCAGGATTTCAGGGAGTAGATGTCCCATGCTTCTCTTCCAGCTTCTGGTGACTGCTGGCAATCTTTGATGTGCTAGACACATGACTCCAATCTCTGCCTTCATTTTCATATGGCTTTTTAGCCTTTTTTTTTTTTCTGTGTCTCAAATCTCCTCTTTTCTCTAATAAGAACACCAGTCATTGGTGTCCCCCAAAAATCCAAGATGGGCTCATCTTGAGATCCTTAAGTACATTTGCAAGGACCCTATTTCCAAATAGGTCATATTTACAGGTACCAAAGGTTAGCAGTTGGACATATCTTTTGGGGGTCACAATTTAACCCCATGTACATACCCTGGTAAAAGCCAGGCTGTGTGGAGGACAGAGAATTCCACCACAGTCCCAATTCTCATGGATAACATTATTTCTTTTGTCTCTTTTTCCCAAAAAGTGGTAAAGGCTCCTATTATTGGCTAGGTTCTGAGTGTCTAAGAGGCTTTATTAAAAGGAATTGAGTTATTGAATATATTTCTAGATGCACACGTGCACATGCGTGCACACACACACACACACACACACACACACACACTGCATGGGAATAAAATCGGTATTCCTAGGGCCGGGGATTTAGCTAAGTTGTTCCAGCACCTGCCGCACAAGTGCACGGTCCCAAGTTTGATTCCTGGTATCAAAAAACAAAACAAGACAAAATCGGTATTCCTGAAAGATAACTTGGCATGAAGTGAAAGTGCACCTGAATATAGCATATCAGCCAGGCTGGGTGTGCTGGATGTAGGACTGGCTCCCTCATCGTGAGAAGTGAGGAATCTGAAGTATTTCCCCCGACTCCCCACCCATCTTTGGTTGAGGGCTTCTTCTGAGAGCAAGGACTCCACGGCGCTTCTTGCTTGCCCTGCACTATACTGAAGACAAGTCCTCAGGCAGAGAGTTGTGGCTGTCCCCAGGGAAGAGCGTGGCCTGTAGAGGTGACTGTTAAGGGGATACAGGGAAGACACTGACAGCATCTGCTGAAGTCATTAACGCCATTAGAGAAGAAGACCAGACCAGAAATGCAGACAGCCCAGTAATATGGCAGATGAAACCGGACTATGTTACACACCCTCAATAGTCTGCCTGTCTTCCCTGTCCTTGCCATGGCTGACTGGCAGGCAGAGAGTGGTCCCCCTTCCCCCTTTAGCTTTGGGTTCTCCACGTGACTTGCGTTGTCCAGTGGAAGGTTAAAAGATGTTATAAAAGCAAAAGTTTTATGTGGTTTGACTTGAATCTCCTATGCTTCCATCTTCTACGTTTTTACCTAGAGTTCTAGGGAGTCAATCCTACAGAAATACACAGATACATGAATAAATTCTACAAAATATAGTCACTGCAGAATTAATTGTAAAGGCAAAAAAACTTGGAAAAAACATAACAGAAGAAAGGGTGAATGTTATGGCATATTCTTACTATGGAATTGTATGTTGTATGTCTTTATAGGGAAAAATGTGAATGATACATAAACTAGGAAAAACAAATTGCAGAACTATATATACTCGTGTTTTATAATGACAAAACCCTAATTATGCATATTCAAAGATGCAAATTTGCATTTTTCTTATATACTTCGAGAAAAAACTGAATTTAAAAAGTATCTCTGACCATTGAAGTTGGAGGACATAGAGAAAAGGAAAGCCCTGCTGACAGCTTTTAAAATGTCACACATGAAATGTGTAAGAGGAAACATTTAATGAATAAAAGACAAAGGAAAAATGAAAGCTTTTCTTTTTTCTTCACACCAGCTCCCATCTCACTGCTAACAACTTCCTGTAATTCATTCCAAAAGCTCTTTTCATGCATACATTCACATCAAATATGCATGCATCCATCTGTTCTTATTCTTTATAATGCAACTTGTTCCTTTGACTCTTGAGGATACAAAGTGACCTGATTCTTCTCACAGAGACATCCTTAGTCCACCACAGGAACTTAGTGTTGCAGTATCTAGTAAACTTGTCCCCTACTGCTGAATACTGTATGTTTCCAGTGTTTTCCTCTAGCAAAACAATGTAACAACAAGCATCTTTTTATATATATTTAGCTAAACATATACCACGGCTCTATTGAGTAAATTTCTGGCAGAAGGATTACCAGTGGAAGGACATGTACATCTTTAATTCTGACACATATTGTCAAGTTCTCCAGAAAGAATCCACCAATGCATGTTTCCACCAATGATTTATGAGAGCATTCATTTTCCCCTCGGGGTTGAAGCACTGGCTGTCTCTGTGTATCTATATCTGCCAATCAGAGAGGTGAAAACTATCTCTTTATTCATGATTTTGATTATTTGGGCTTATTTCATTATGAGCCAGATTGTACATCTGATCATTTGTTTTCTGATTAATTGTGTTGTCTTTTCGGCAAATATTAGCATCCTTTGGCTATTTTCTTCCTGGATTTGTCATCTTTTTCATACTGACTTGTAAAAATGTCTTTGATAATTGAAGAAGCTTAACTTTTTATCATTTGTTTTGCAAATAGATTTTTTTCAATTTGTCATTATTCTTTTGACTTTGTTTATGGTACTGTTTTCCCCACATGCCTTTCTGAAATGTTTACATGGACATATATACCGATTTTATTTCTTTATGGCTTCTAGATGTTGTTCTTATTTAAAGCATTCTTCCTTGCTGCAGATTTTTCTACAGATTTTATGGTTTTTATGCATAAATCACTGATCCAGCAAGCATGGATTTTTCATGGAGAGAAGAATGTTTACTTTTAACTTTGTACGCATTTTTATTGTTTGAATGTTTGAAAATGAGCATTTGTTTGCTTCTGTAATTTAAAAATTCTGCTAAGTGGAAAAAATGATAAGGCATAATAAATAACCCACAGGACAAAGCCTGGAGAGAGAAACAGGTAAGGGCTATTTTAATAGACTTGATCAGATATGTTCATTCAATATGTTGACCATCTATTGTTTGTCAGGCCGGGTGCTAGATCCTGAAGATATAATAAGAGCCTGGACTGAAGAGCTGACAATGGTAATAAGGAGGAGGGGAAGGATTGATGGAAGTGTTTTAGCTTGTGGAACAATCACCATGGCAACGGGAGCCTGAATCATCTCTATGGAGACACAGCGCTTGAAATTATGACTAGAGGGATAGTGTGACACTGTTGGTGAGGGTTTTGAAAAAGGTAAACAGGCATGGGATGAATGTTTCAAAATTGCACTGTTACTTTCTAAACTGAGGTGACTGCCTCCCTATTTCCCAGTGTTCTGTTTCATAGGGAAGATAAGAGACAAAATAATTCAAAGACAACACAGACTAAGACAGGTACAGGCTTTCTGGGGTCACTGCTACTCATGACTGCACCAGCTAGGCAAAAGCCTTTTACTCAAGGAAGTTACCATCTAATATAACACACATTACATACAAAGTGTTCTTGGATCTCGGACTTTGTATCCTGTACTGCTTCGGTATTGGCAGATACTTTTCTCCCCAAGGCAACCATAAAGACTTCTGTCCAACATTTAAGGCCACATTTGCATATGTTTAGGGATGAGGCTTGGTTTTAAAGGGAAATTTGATCAGGGCTGAGCTAGACTCTTGAGCTATTTGAGTATTTCCTTATATAGCAGACCACTTGCTCCTGAGTACAGGTGAGGTCATATTTATTATTATGTCTAATAATAATACCTTTGCTCCTCCTAACCCACCCCTCCACTGGGAACTTCCAGCCTCACGTTCAGGGTCACTGGGGCCTTGGGCAGTCCTAGGGCAGAAGATGTTCTAAGTCACAGGCTCTAAGTCAGTCTGGGACAGCACTGTTCTTCCGCCACTATCTGGCTCTGGACCTTGCTGTCTCCTCTCCCTCTGCTCCTGCTGCCACCACCCATGTCCTGAAATGTCCTGCCGCTGTGTCTGTGTAAACAAGGTCGCTGCTCTCTGTATCAGACCCTCTCAGACAGCCCAGCTCAAACCGGCTTGTCACCCTGGGTGTGAATTCTATTGAAGCTCAGGGATAACCAATGGGAAACTTGTAACTAGTACCAGATGAGACTGCTATTAGGACCAAGCCCCTGGCTCAGCCCCCTCTGTGTGACACAGACCAATTTGCCTCCATTCTAGAATGCTCGCCATAAGTCTGTCTTCCTTTTAATAAAGTGATCCTATAAAATCGATTTGTGATTTTAATCATTGCAAAAGTCCCCAAACTTGCCTTTTTAAATTCAGCCTAGTCTTTGGGGATCCCAGGCCACAGGGGTCTTCTGCCCTAGCTGGTATTGCAGGTATCCTGCACAGTGGATCATCTATTAGGATTAGGGGGGAAAACTAGGAAACAGGGTTGCACACTGGAATTACCTAGAGAAACTGAAAAATATGTACTGATACCTGGTTCCATTCCCTGGATATTTGGGTTTAATCTGTCTTGGGTACAGCCTAGGCAAGGAGCTTTAAGATTTTTTCCTAATATCAAAATTGAGAACCACTGCTCTTATCAGAGCTATAGTAGGGCAAATTAAATAGAAATAATTCTCTGTTAGAGCAGGCAAAGTCTAGTGATCTCCTTTGGTCACATCGAGTTCTGGAAATGGAGGGTGGACACTTCTTGTCCCTGTAGCCCCCTCATTAGATTCTCCATAGCAACCAGATGGAATTGGTTCCATTGTCCTGGCCTGGCTGATTCCTAGGTCTGCACTAAGTGATACGGAAATTGTTGGAAGAGACTACATCTTGGAATAATTCATGCTGGCATATTAAGTGCTTGGTAAGTGTTTACTTATGCTAGTTATGTGGTCAGAAGCTGGCTGTGCTGGGAATTAGGACACGCAGAGACAGGGCCCTTCCTCCACTGGTACATAGCAAAAAAGGCTGAGGCTACTGGTCTTGGCATTCTACGAAAACCTGCCATTTGGATGCTTACGGGCAATACAATAGGCATTGCAGGGTGTGAGGCTTCCCAGCAGCCTCTGATCTCTAGCAAAGATACTGTGCATGTTGTACTGAGCAGGCCTGGTGCAGGTTAGAATGACTGCCCTGGAAGCAGCCAAACTGCATGAACCTAGTTTATACTTCATGCGCAAAGCTAAGGTCACAGGCTCCTAACAGATCATAAGAATGCAGAAGTAGCAAAGTATTCTTGTTCAATTGCTTGTTTGTTTGTTTTGAAGTTCCAAATCCTACTTGGAAATGTAAGCATAAAGCCAACTGGGTCAGCTCCATATGGAAGAAGCTTGGGTGAGGCCAACCTCATCTTCTTGAGCTTTTCAGTGGAGTCAGCCTTTCAGATAGCATTTCCTAAGTTTAGATGCTACACCATTGTAATTGGGGAAAAGCAACAAAGCAACAAACCCAGTCCTCAGACATTTGTGGGGAGGGAGGGAGGGAGGGAGGGAGGGAAAGAGAGAGAGAGAAAGAGACAAAGTCAAAGCCCTGTGCAGTTTGTAGAGGGGTTTCTCAAAATGTGGATACTGAGCATGCGTGAGGTTCCCCCTCACAGTACACAGGAGTCTGAGCATTGCAGAGAGGACAAATATGATGAGGTTGGTTGGGAAAATGGCATCAGCTGTAGTGGTTGGAGGGCAGCAAGGAGTTTTCACATCATCCTAGCTTGTCCCAGAGGAAATCTTTGGGAAGATTGTGGGCAAGGGCCCCAGTAACAGGCAAGCAGCAGAACATGGTAGCCAGTGTATGGCTTGCAAGCAGGACTGCCTGGGCTCAGGTCCAGCGCTACCAGTGACTAGCTGTGTACTGACGGGCATGTTTCTTAACTCTCTACACCTGGGTCTGTCTCCCTTTTAACTAGGAGTGATAACAACAGTACCTACTTCATAGGGTTATGATGAAGATTAAATAAAGAAGTACATAAAACCACGCAGTTGGCCCTCTATACCTGTGGGTTCTCCAACTGCAGATTTAACCAACTACAGATTGAAAATATGTTTTTAAAAATGTGTCTGCACTGAACATAAAAAGACCTTTTTATCTTTATCCCCTAAATAATGCAGTGTGACCACTATTTATATAGTATTTACATTGTGTTAGACATTATAAGTAACCCAGGAACGCCCAGAGGTTGTGGGTAGGTCGTGAGTGAAAATGCTGCCATTTTATATAAGGGGCTTGAACATCTGAGGGGGTCCCGAAGTCAATTCTCTGTGGATGCCAAGGAATAACGGTATTCCGTACACCGCTTGGCAGATAATGTACGCACGAAGTGCTCACTGGAGTTAACTTTTATTACCTCAGAGTAAATAAGCATATGGACTCTGGTATCGATAAGGACCTGAGTTCCAGTCTTACTTCTGTCATTTATTGTGCAACCTGCAACTGAGCCTCAGTTACTTCCCCGAGGCTCCAGGAGAGCAGCAGTCAGGACTCAGTGGGTGACAGTTGTGATTAAAGGAAGTAATGGGGCGCCCCCCCACCCACCCCCTTAGTGGGTACTTACTGTACCTTCTCTATCTTATTTCTGGGCCTGATGAGAGAGAGACCTCACAGTGGCTTCTGCTCTCTCGGGCCCTCAGGCCCCAAGCTCTCAAGGTTGAGCTGTTTCCGCAAGGCCCCCACGAAGGCGCCGGCCTTCACCTCCCAGCTGACACAGGCCTCTTTCCTGGTCCTCAGCTCCCAGGTTGTTCCCAAATATGCCAACTTGTCAACTTCTGCCTGTAGGTGACAAGCCTGTCTGAAATTTGGAAATGACGTTGAGCCCACTGACGTTGTTCTGGGAAGTTCTGAGAATCCCATTTTTGGATGGCCGGGTGTGTGAGGTCAAAGGTCGGGGCTTCCCAAGGCTCACCTGACAGGACCCAGAACTGGGCCTGGAGAGCGGCCCTGCTCTCCTGGCAGCCTTGGCAGCCTGCGGAAAGGTGAGCGCGCATCGCCCCCTGGTGGCTGCCGGGTAGACACGGGCCACCGAGGTCTCTTCTTGCTCCAGGGAGGACTCTGGGCTCCCCAGAAGATTGCTCCACTCAAAGCCAGTGAAGTGCTCCTTTCCCACTTGTCCCAGACCTCTCCCTGAACCGCCCAGGAAGTCCCGCCCCCCTCCCACCCCCCAGCATTGAAAACTCAACCCAGGGCCTTCACACAGAGCTGCATCCCCAGGCCTTTATTTGAGACACGATCTCGCTGTCACTGAATCCCTCAGGATGGGCTAGAACTTGCTAGCTTCTTGCCTCCGCCTCCCCGAATATTAGGATTATAGGCTTGCATCTGGCAGCAGGTGTATTCTCGAAAGCTCAGGATGCACCTGGGCAGTTGTCTGGGTGGCAGCGCACATGAGTCAACAAACATAAGCCTCTGGGGCTAGGACAGAAACCAACGGGTGGCTGGCAGGGAGAAAGATGACCGAGGGCCCGAGATTGAAGACTCATACAATGTCGCTTTTCTATTTTTATTTTTATTTATTGATTGGTCTCTTGCAAGCCTGTTAGCCTAGCCCTCTTTGTAAATGTAGGACCGAACCCAGCCTGGGACAAAGGATTTATTTTCTCCTTGCAGGAATTTTTTTGGTTGCTCTAGAGCACCCTTGGCTGGGTACAGTTTCATGAGGCTGAACATAAGACTCCCAGACAAGCGATTGCTCCAAATGCATGAAGGATACCAGCACCTAAGCCAGATTTGCAAACCCAAGATCCACACTTGTCTTTAAATAAATACATATAAATAAATAAGATCAAAGACCTGGGTCTCAGAATTTAAAAACCCATTCATTAGCTTTTCTGTTGCTCCATCGCTTCAATGAAATCCCCAACACCTGCAATTTAAAGGAGGAGAGGTTTAGTTTGGTTTATGGTTTCAGAGGGTTTGGTCTATAGTCTGGTCCTGGCTCCAAAGTGGTGGAGTAAAGCTGCTAAGTTCATGGCAGCCAGGAAGCAGGGCACAGCCCAGGAATATATCCTCCAAGGCATCCCCCAAGTGGGCTTCCTACACCTTCTCTCTAGCCTTTCCTGAACCACCAGAATGTCTAATTTTTCTTGGAATAAAATTGAACCAAACTGGGCCAGAGGCAGGGTGGTGAAGAGGTTCTTTGATGTGTCAGGAAAGTATAGTGTATCTCATGTCCACCAATAAGCAAGAAATTATGATGGTACTGCTCAAGGGAACAGCGTCCACCTTCAGGAGTAATCCTGACCCTAGCAAAATAAGCACAGGTCAAAACTGAGCTTTTGAAAAATTGCAATGGATAAGTTTACAGAAAAGCTACATAAACAGGCAGAAGGAACCCAAATGACCAATTAGACATTTCAAAAATACTTGCCCTCTTACCCACTAAGAGAACAAGTTTAGAAGTCTTTTCTCAAATTTTCAAAGAACAAGGAAGTCCCCTTCTCTCTTTTTAAAACACTGTTTCAGAGAATTTAAAAAAGTAGGAAATAATTCCCAACTCATTTCATGATGCAGTACATAATCTCATTATGGACAAGGCCAGTCCTCAGAATTATTAGACTAGTTTTATTTAGGATGTTTCAAAAATCCTAAACAAAAGATGATCAAATCAAATATAGCAGTGTGTTTTAAAAACACATCATAACCAAGAAGAATTTATCCCAGAATTCAAGAGTGGTTTAACATCAGAAATAAGAAAAACTTATCAGTATAATTCACCACACCAAAAATGTACAGCAGAAAAACAATTTTGTCTTCTGAATTGATATAGAAATATATTTATGTGAGACAGGAAGATTGCAAGTTCAAGCTGAGCCCAGGGATATGACAAGACCCTATCTCACAATTAAAAAAAAAAAAAGGACTAGGAATGTAGTTCAGGTCAAAAGGCCTGGGTTCAATCCCCAGTACAGGAAAACAAAAAGCATTTATGGCTTGTCTTAGTCAGTTCCCATTAGTGGGACAAGATACTCAACATCCACACTGAAGAGCAGAGGCTTATTTTAGCTCATAGTTTTCAGAGGACTCAGTCCATGGTTAGTTGGCTTCAAAACAGAAGTAGCATGGTGGAAAGGATGGGGAGGAAAGCTGCTCAGTGCATGGTCACCAGGAGAGGGGAGGGAAAAGGCCAGGGACAAAAAGATGCTCTTCCAGGGCACACCCCCTGGGATCCACCTGTTCTGACCAGGCCCTACCTCTGAACACATAAGACTTTTGGGGAACATTTTAGATCTAAATAATAACATGCTTTGTGATGGCTATTCTATGTGTCACCTTGGTTGAGCTAAGTCCTGGCTCCCAAGGTGAGGGTAGGCTCCGGACACCAGCCCATGAATGGTGATGGTCATTTTGGTACAATTATACCTTTAACTCCAGGGATTGAATCATCTCCTGGACTTCAATCAATGAACCTTGAGCAAAGCTAAAATTCTCTTACAAAGTTGCTTCCCCAGCATTGGGTTTCTCAGGGTGCCATCAGACAGCATTTTGTCTTTCTGGATCCGCACTTGTAGCTGTCCCTCCTGCCAGAGGGTGACACGAGCAGCCCAGGCCTCCAGAGTGCTGTCCCCACGCCATGGACAACTTTAGCATCAGAGCACAGTCTTGGGCTCTCCACCTGCCCAGAGTGCCCATGATCTCTACACAAAATATGTTTTAGCACCCTGGAGAAACTCATCTCTGCATAGTAAGCTCAGCCGGAGGTTTCAGCCAAGTTTTCCAAATTTCATTTTGGCTGTTTACAGAGGCTTGAAGGGGTTCTTTTCCACTGTGTGCAGTTTAATACTTCATGCTTAGAAATGTTTTTTTAAGGCCTCACAAACATCTCCGCTGTTCTGTTCGCCTTTAAGGGGAGCTCCTTAAGCCATTTGCTCAGCCTCACTGTAGGCTGTAGTGTCCTTTTTTTTTTAGTACCAGGGATTGAACTCGGGACCTTGTGCTTGTGAGGCAGGTGGCGGAACCACTGAGCTAAATCCCTGGCCCCTGTAGTGTCCTTATTTCCCTCACAGACCCAGGGGGATCTTGGCTGTCAGACTCCCAGAGGGAGGAGCGGAAAGCAAGCTTCAGCTGAGATTTCCTTTGGTGATAGCGACATTCTGGGGAGCCCTATGTTGCCCGTGGTTGGTGTGTTAGCTTTCTGTTACCATAACAAAAACATCTGAGTTAAATCAACTCAAGAAGAGGAAAAGTGTATTTTGGCTCTCAGTTTTGGAGGTTTCTGTCCATGATAAATTGGCCCTGTTGCTTGTGGGCTGGCAGAGAGGCAGCTTGTCTCTGCAAGGAGAGTGGGGTGGGACAAAGCTGTTCACCTCATGGCTGGGACAAAAAAGAGAGGAAGGAGCTGGGGTTCCAGTATCCCCTTTAAAGACTTAATGACTTAACATCTTTCCTCTAAGCTCAACCCGCCAAAGGTTCCACATTCCTTCCCCATAGCGCCAAGTTGAGGATCAAGCTATCCTGGCCATGCTCCCCCTTGCTGAGACACAGCACCCAACACTCACAGCTTGAAGGAGGAGAGGTTTGTTCTGGCTCATGGTTACAGCCCCCAGTCAGCCAGCTCTGACACAGAAACTGCATGGTGGAAGACATTGGGCAAAGGAAAGCTGCTCCTGTCGTGGCGGCCAGGAAGCAGAGAGAGAAGGGAGGGGCTGGAGAGAGGCAGATCCTATCAAGTCACACCCCCAGTGACCTGCCTCTAACCAGACCCCACCTCCTAGCAGCAAGTCAGCTAAATGGCCCCATGACCCAATCCCTTTCCAAAAGCCCCACCTATGAGAGCACAGGGCCTTTGGGGGACATTCTCAACCTAAACCGTAGCACAAGCCTTCTGCCTATGGGCCTCTGTGGGGACAGTATCCAAAGCATAGCAGCTCTCTGTGTCCTCAGAAGCTAATTAGTGGTCCAGCTCTGCCCCCTTATC
Source organism: Heterocephalus glaber (assembly GCF_000247695.1). The sequence goes on along the minus strand of NW_004624826.1, from coordinate 4,951,660 downwards.
AGAGTAGAAAACTCCCTGCACCTCTGTTCTCAGTTGGTGGCCCAAATTCTAAGTTCTTTGTTGTAATAAAACTTATACCCCTCTTACTGGGGAAGGAAAAACTTCTATAGGGGGATAATTCAAGAAACAGATTGAAGAAAAAAAATAGATTGAAGAATCTAGACTAAAATAATATTTGTGGAATTCTTTGCTCTTCATAACATATGAAGATTGTACAGATGACTGGCTTCTGTTTATCTCCATGTATGTGCAGAGAGCATGTTTCTTTTCATTCCTTAAATGTTTGTTCCTTTAAGGCTCAGTAACTCCAGGAAAAGTGCCTTGATCGAGGTGATTATAACCACGATAGGACAAAGCATGCCGAAAAAAACAGGCCAACGTCTCAGTATTTTAGGGTTGTGTCTTTCTGTTCCCAAGAGTGTCTGGAAATGGAGACAGAAACTGCAGTTGACACTGTCACACGGTCTTAGACTGTGCTTCTGTCTCCTGAATTCCTGTGTCCAAGCAGGAACCTTCAGTAAGGTTGTGTGGCAGACATGGGGTCTCTAAGAAGAGAACTGAGGTTAAAGGAGGTCCTAAAGTGAAGGTCTGATCTGCTCTGATGGGATTAGTGCTCCATAAGAACCACGAGAGAGCCTGCTCCTTCTCCCTCCTCCCTTGGACAGCCCATGTGTGCTTGGAAGGCCACAGCAAGAAGGTGGCCATCTCTGAGCTAGAAAGAGAGCCCTTGCAGAAACTGAATTTACCTGCACCTGGACAATGGACTTCTACCTCCAAACTCTGAGGCAATAAATTCCTGTTGTTTGCACCATCCATTTGTTAAAGCTGCCTGATCAGACTGAGAAAAGTACCTATAAAACTTTAGAGGGTTTTACACTGGGGCCCGTTGTAGTTTCCATCTAGATGTCCCCATCAAGCCTCAGGAGATCACAGGCAGGACCTCTGGAAGGAGGTGGATTACAGGGATGTTATAACTGATTGCTGTTAGGAGCCAGGCCTTGGCTGGAAGAGACAGGTCACTGTGGGCCTGACCCCCAGGAAGGTGGTTCTTCCCTTCTCAAATTCTGCCTTTGCTCTCTCCTTTCTGTAATACGACCGGATTATAGGCAGCAATTGTGAGCCAAAGTAAACCTTTCCTGTAAGTTGCGGGTGTCCCAATGATAAGAGAAGTGACCAAGTTAGGGCCCACGAGCCCTACTGGGTCCACAGGCAGAAATGTTTCAATATAATTGTTTTAAATGTAGCCTACGTAATCTATGCATTGAAAAACACACTGCTCAGAAGGGCTGCAAAGACATCAGCAGCCTGTCAATGAGGTCTGTGACATTGTGGGGAGAAGAAGATTAAGAACCTCTTTTGCTCCAAACGTAAAATAAATATACAATATGCAGTGTCAGGGAAAAATGACTCTCACCGTGTTTTAAACCATACATTTCACTAGGGCCTGATATACAGTATTTCAGGTCTATAACCTTTATATTAAAATGTATAGATTTATACATGTAGAGGGAGAACATTATAGAGAATTTTTAAATTTTTGTGGTTCTGGGGATTGAATATTTAATTCCAACAAACATTTATATTGAGTGTGAGCCACTATATGCCTTAATGTAACCATATGTATAGGTATCATGTATAGTTAGCATATGCAAGTATCATATACAATATACAGTATCACATGCCATATAGTATACCATATATGATATACCATATAAGGATTACAAATGACAGTAAATGTTACAAAGGCAAGTTCAAGAAGGAAATTTAAAATATTATTAGTAATATTTTAAGGCAGAGCTCTAAGGATACTTCCAAGAAAACTGAGCTGCTGTTGTCTGAAATGGAAACAACTTATACATCTGCCAACAGTGCTTGGAGAAGATGGCTAATGAGTCTATGTGAACGTTAGTAGAGTAGGAAGCTCAAATATTTCTACTGGGGTGGGTCCTGGCCACTGTTAAGATGGAGTCCATGGTTTGTAAATAGGTGTAAAGAACCTAAGAGCCTGGGAGGAAGAACAATCATTTACAGACTCTCCAGCGCTGGAAAAACCTCATAGCTCTATTGACACCAAATCCCAACGTCAACAGAAGACAACCAGCTAGAAAGGATGTGGAGAAACCGGATGCCCTGTCCATGGTTGGGGAGAATGCAAAACGGTGCAGCCACTAAGGGAAAGCTGGAAGTTCCTCAAAAAATTAAAAATAGAACTACCATATGATCAAGTGAGTCCTCTTTTGGGTAATGACATTAGGACCTTGGAGAGATATTAGCGCTACCATATTTATTGTCAGTCTATTTATAATAGCAAGATGTGGGCCGCCCTAAACACTGGCATGATGGTGCATGCCTGTAATTCCAGCACTCTGAGAAGCTGAGGGAAGAGGATGGCAAGTTGGAGTCTTGCTTAGGCAACTTAGTGACTTAGTGAGACCCTTTTTTCAAAAAAAAATGTCTAGGGCTGGGGATTTAGTTCAGTGGTTCCACCACCTGCCTTGCAAGTGCAAGGTCCTAAGTTCGATACCAGTACAAAAAAAAAATGTCTAGGGGTGTAGCTCAATGCAGAGGTCCTGGGTTCAATTCCCAGTACTAACAAAAGCAAAAGAAAGAAAAAATGAAAAAATGTAGTCTGTATACTATATATAATGGAGTACTCTTCAGCCTTGAAAAAGAAGGAAATTCTGCAGTATGTGACAACATGGATAGACTTTGAGAACATTATGCTCAATGAAATAAAACACAGTCACCAAGCCAAGCACAGTGTCATGTACCTGTAATCTCAGCTACTCAGGAGGCTGAGGCATGAGAATTGTAAGTTTGAGGCCAGCCTGGCAACTTAGTGAGACCCTGTTTCAACATAAAAAAAATTTAAAGTGCTGGGAATGTGTGTAGCTAAGAGGCAGAAATTTCCTGGGTTCAATCCCCAGTACTTAGAAAAAAAGTCACCAAAAGACAAATAGTACATGATCCTACTCATAAGAAGTATCTAAAGTAATCAATTCATAGAATTAAAGGCAGAATGGTGATGTCCAAGGACTGGGGCGCAGGAGAAATAGGGAGTTACTAATCATAAATTTTCACTCCTACAAGATGAGCAGGCTCTAGAGATCTGCTTTATAATAATAATGTACATTTAAAATTTTGTTACAAAGGGTATATCTCAGTATATCTCATGTTAAATGTTCTTATAATAAAAGAATCTGATGTAACTCCCCACACCAATGCTTAATAAAACACAGAACTGAGAAGTAGACACAGGTCAAGCTTTCAAGAATATCTAAGTGTCTTAGTTACTTTTCTCATTGCTGAGACAAAATACCCGACACCCAAAGTTAAAAGAGGAAATGTTAGGGGGCCGGGGATTTAGCTCAGTGGTTCCACCACCTGCCTCACAAGCACAAGGACCCGAGTTCGATCCCTAGTGCCCCCCCCCAAAAGAGGAAAGTTTTATTTGGCTCACAGACGGTAGAAGTTTTTCAGTCTGTAATTGGCTGGCTCCAAGGCAGGGTGGCATGGCAGATGGGCGTCACAGAGGAGAAATCGTTCATGGCAGGCAGAAGGCAGCAAAAGCAACAAGCAACAAACTACAAGTAACTAGCAGCAAGCCTCATTCTGTCCCTTATATTGTATCCAGGCTGTCTGCCCTTAGAGCAGGTAGCACTCACACCCTTAATACCAGCACCCATAATCCTAGCATTGTACCAGGAATCGATCACACACTCTAGATCCAGCCACCTCGGGAAAAAGCCCCACTTATGACTGCATGAGGCTTTGGTGGAACATCTAGACACAAGCCATAACAGTAAATAAAATAGCTGAGAAAATATACTTTGGGGGGAGTTTACCTTTCTATTGTGTTTGTACAGAATTATATTTATAAAAGAAAGAAGTTGCATTAAAATAGTCAACAATAACATCAACCTTCAATATCCACCCTAATTAAGTAGAAAGAAAATACTAATAGTGTAAAAAATGGCAATCTTTATTTTACTGTGGAAAACATATCCATATCCATATATACATAAATATAGTTGTCTCGCAGTATCTCTGAGGGGTTGGTTGCAAGAAGCCTTGCAGAACCTGTGGATGCTCAAGTGCCTACTATAAAGTCTACATATATTCTCCCATGTACTTTAAATATTTATATTTAGATTACTTATGATACCTAAAGCAATGTAAATGCTACGCCAACAGTTCTATTGTTTAAGGAATGACAAGACAGAAAGGTCTGTAGATGTTTGGTACAGATGCAATGTTTTCCTAAACATTTTCAACCCATGTTTGTTTGAATCTGTGGACATGGAACCCCCTGATATGAAGGGCTGACTGTTCTTAGATATTGGGCAAAGATGAGTCCTCACACAGTGTCTGTTCCCAGCATCCTACTGAGTCGATTCTCCCAGTTACTCTGAAATCAGCTTATAACTGGGGAAGAAAACACTGCTATAAGATGGCTCAAAAAAAGGTTAAAAAGCTAAACTACCATTTATTATTTTACAAAGTGCATTCACACATCGTCTCAGAAGCTATTTTAATAGTAGCCTATATGTAGTATACACTGTACAAGGGTTGCAATAATCAAAAGATTTAGAATTTGTTTCTTTAAACTATCCAAGTACAGATGGTTTTGGTATTCATTCTATTAAGTGCATTTATTTGGTCAGATGTTTATTTATGTGTATTTTACCATTTAACACTGCACTTTAAGTGGACATTTAACTGAATACACTAAAATTCATGCAAATGGTTATATAAACTGCTGAGAGAGAAATGAATATTTCATTGAGCTAGATGCTTAGAGTTGTGTGGGTTTTGTCAAATGTGGGTTCAAAACATTGTAATCTTCAAGTCTTAGCATTCTTTTTTTTTGGTACTGGGGATCGAACTCAGGAGGTTGCGCCTGCGAGGCAGGTGGCAGAACCACTGAGCTAAACCCCCTGTTCAAGTCTTACCATTCTTAATGGTAGGTGGAGTTGGAGCAGAGGAGCAAGGGTTGTTCCGGAAGATGGGTGCTCTTTCCCAGTCCCATTGAATTGACTCTTTAGCATCTGTGTATTCAACATCTGATCAAAAAATAAGGTGAATACGGAAATATTACAGTAAAAAACACATGGCCATTAATCCTCCTCAAAATACTTATTATCATTTCTAACACACTTACCTCTTTGTTTTTGTCACTTTCTAAAGCATTTCTGGAAGTCCTCTTTCATTGTTTTGTTTTGGTTTTGTTTTGGTTTGGTTGTGCTGTTGTGGCTGCCTTGAAGTCCTGAATGCATTCACTGTCATTTACCTTATTCATGGTCATTTTGACTTTAGGGAAGATCCAGAAGTTGCATGGCTCTTCCCCAAATAAGGTAGATAAGGACACACTATAATGTTTTCACAAGCCAGCCTGTTTGTTGGAAGGCACTCAGCATCAGTGTTCACTGTAGTTTTGCATTTTTTTTCTTTTTGAGACAGGGTCTTTCTCAAGCTAGCCTTGAACTCTTCTTGGCAAGCCTTCTGCTTCAGCCTCTCAAGTACTGGGATTACAGGTCTGTGCTAGAAGGGAAGGCTTTCAAAACTGCTTCAGAAAGTGGCAAGAATGATGGAATAAGTGGATTTGAAGTGAGGGGGATTTTTTTGGGGGGGATTCATAGCAATATGTCTTTTACAGTAATAAAAGAATTAAATTAAGTATCCACCATACATTTGATCACCCCTTGTATGTTTGAACCTTGGTGAGATCCTCAGTCTGGAAACCAGCAGAGGGGATATGTAGAAAAGGACTGAGTCACAGAGTTTGTTATAGAAAGTCATTAATTAGCTTGCAGATTGCAGTGTGGGGTTTTTTGGGAAGGCTGGGGTGTGTGAGGCCAGCAGGTAAACTGATTCCAGCTCATAAGAAGATGTGAATGCCAAGGTGTGCTCACTAGATAGTGCATATGTGTGTGTATGGGGGGAGTGAGGGATGCTTAGGTGGATGTTTGCATAAACTTTTTTTTTTAGAGTTTTGTGTATTTTATTTAACAAATTTGGGCCACTAAAGCTTAAATCTCTTCCATACACTGTATTCATGTATCTTGGCTTAAAGTAAATGCTTGCTGGGAGGCTTGTTTTCATAATTTCCTTCTTTTTTTGGTACCGGGGATCAAACTCGGGACCTTGTGCTCGTGAGGCAGGAGATGGCTCATAATTTCTTTTTTAAATTCTCAATTATTTTCTCCTTTTAACATTAGGATTATACCTAAAGAGATCATCAGCAAGAGACTCTTCTTTTGCATGTTGCTTTTGTACCTCCATTTCCTGTCTCAACCAGTCTTTGAATTCTGCCTTCTTTCCAGCATGATGAGCTATTAGATCTGATCCTCCACTGATGTGCGGAAGTTTACCTGCTCCAGGAAATGCGACCTTTTTGAATTTCTTGAAATTCTTTAGTTGATGACCATGATCATTATTTATCCCACACAGATTTCTGTAAGTGGAGTTATTAACCACAGGTGATCTAAATTCAGTCATTAATAACTTTTTGGAAGCATCTCACTGCTGTCCTGAAGTTCATCATTATTAGATATTTCTTTAGTTGACCACAGTGATTCTTGAGCTCACATTTCTTCCCAACTTCACTTTCCTGAGGTATTTTGTCACTTTCTGGTATTATTTTATCATCAAAATTGGTATTTGTTTCTACATCCAATCTTGGTTTTTTTCTAATGTTGACATCTTCTCGTTTCTCAACTTTCACTTCAATTTCTAATTCTGGTCTTGTGTTCTTGAATAACTGCTCCTATAGTTCATCTTGTATGGCCAAATCAGTATCTTTTTTTTTTTTTTTGATCTTAGACTTTCTGTAGAAACAGATTCACTGTCAGAGTTCTTCACACTGGATTTTAAATCTTCATAATCTGTAAATAAGGTTTCTGATTTTGTGTCCATAGGTTCATTCTGAGATGGGTTTTGCTCTTTCTTTTTCCATAGTGAGGTTCTGGCAGGTTGTGTTTGTTCTAAAAGAGAGCAAGACATTACTATTCTTGCTGATTTGGATGAAGACATTTCTTGGTTTTCTTCATCCCTTTCCCTTTTTTGGGGAGATGGCTGAAAGTAGTTTCTAATGGTATTTGCTATTGCTGCTGAGAAGCGTGATCTCTACTTTTATTTACACTTGGGAATTTAGTTGGTGAAAGCTGATAGTTTTGGATGTTTGCCCTAACCAGAGTATTTGATGCTATGTTATTACTGGAGCTTGTTTTGGGGGCTTCTTTTATAATGGGTATTTCTTGTGAAGATGATCCACATTTTTGTTCCACTTTGGAGATTTTTATTGCTTTTGGCTTTTCATTTGAGTACATACATGTATGTGGCTGGTCCGATTCTGTGTCAACTACATAGGTTGCAGTGTTCTCAGGAGCACTTGACATGAGTTTTTCACTGACTGACTAGTCTTGTGAAAGGCTTGGCCCTTGGAGTCTTTGTCTTTAATCCTGTGCTGGGCTGGCCCTGAGGATCACAATAATTCTCTGTAGTCATGAAAATAACTGCCAATCCAATTTCTGCTTCAGGAATAGGTCTAAGACCCTGCCTTTGGAGTATATCCATAATTGAGTGAATCCATTTTTTCTGGGAATCAGGAATTAAGATCTGTGTATTTGTTATTCCTATGTCAACAACACAAGTTCCAGGAGCTGAAAAAAACTATCTTCTTCTTCATTTACTTCAGTTATCAACCTAGCTTCTCCACCTCCAAAAACAATTGCTGAACTTAATTTCTTATGCTCTTTGGCATTTAAAAATACAAATGTTTTCCCTTTGAAGATTTGTTTTCTTTCCTACAGTCCTGACAGATCATTTTACTTCCAATGGCTGGTTCATCAACAGGTGGGTAAAAACTTTCATTTTGTGGAGGCTGTTTCTTGGACTGAACTGCTTTAACAAATTCAGTAAAATGTTCTGGCTTTACAATCGGACGTTCACAAATGAGTGCACATATTGTTTTAATGGTAACTTTAACTGATACCATAACAAGGTGAGTACATTCTTCTGTCCAGTTGTTTACTGTAAGTCCTCCAAGTTGTAGTATAGCTTGATTTAAAGCAGTTTTCCCAGAGACATCTAAACAAGAGGAACATGCAACCAAAGGCTCATATTCTACTCTGAATTTACTTTCAAACACTCCAAAGGTAACTCTATCCCCTGTCTTCAAATTTGAGAAAGGCCATTCTGGAATAGAACTATCTTTTATTGTTAAAGTAGGAATTTCACCTGTTTGCTGCTTTTCCTCTTTATTTTTTATTTATTTATTTATTTTGGTACCGGGGATTGAACTTTGGACCTTGGGTTTGCGAGGCAGTGCTTTTCCTCTTTAAATCATGAATGTGACATCATAAATACTAGTCCAACGAGAGTAAGTTTTGGTTAGAGTTTCTGTCTTATAGTAAAGTTTACTTTCTGTATAGAAATTTCAATAATGCTTTTCTATGCCAAGTTAGTTACAGAAAAGTTAGCAGTTAACACAGCATGATTTCGACTGATGAGACTGATCAATGTCAATTAAAATGGCATAGTTTTTCCTTCCAACAACATACTCAACACCAGTCAAAAGTCTATATGGTTCTCCTCCAGCCGGCCGGTGATAGGTAGCAGCTTCCACATGGGTCCGGCTTCTCCACGTAAACATTTTTTTAAAAGACAAAAATTTCTCTGACGTTTTATGACAGAGAGGAAAACTTTCCTTTCCATGCTTGCTTTCATATCCCCAGCACCCCAAGAATGCCAGGCACACAACAGGAGCTCACCCTGTGAATTCTGTTCACCTAAGAGCAGTGCCAACCCCCTACCCTGTAGGCAGCAGCCTGGGGCGTTAGGTTGGGCACCAGCTTGAAGCTGGATGAATACATGAATATGCGTGAAGGCTTATCCTCTGGATTCTCTGTAGGATGACTAATCTTGTATGTTGTATGTATGATTACTATAAAGCTTTGGAAGGCGTCTGACAATATGTAGCAAAATGCACGTAAATATTCCTATTTAATCCCATAATTCTATTTATAGGACCTTGGCCTAAAATAATAATCCTGAGGAAAAGCTTTGTGTATAAAGATGTTATTGCAGTATTACTTTTTAAATTTTTATTTTTATTAGTCTATGTTTGCAGTATTTTCTATTATCGCAGTATTAGTCTATGTTTGCACATCCATTGTGGGGAGTTGGTACAAGCACATAACAGGTTTTAATTCTTTTTACTTCCTCCCTCCCTGTAGTATTACTTACTTTTGTGGGACTGCAAAACCTTGTAATCTTAGAATTCTTGTAGCCCTGACTGCAATTAAATGTGAGCTAATGATTAAGAAGCTTGTTAGTTCTGGGAAGTTAGATAAAATTTGTAACAGACATAGAGTTTTAAAGGTAAATTACTCAACTCCTTGTTTGCCTGGAGAACGGACGTTCCCGGACCCACTATCTATAGGACAATCCATCAATGTGTCTGCCGACCATCAGTACGTGACAGTCGTGACCATTAGTGAGTGTGTGTGTGTGTGTGTGTGTGTGTGTGTGCCGACCATCAGTACGTGACAGTCGACCACTAGCCCTTGTTTCTTTTCTCTTAAATCTACATGTTAACCTCCCCCTCAACCCCCTATAAAAACAGCCTCGGACTCTGAGCCAGTTGCCTCTCTAAGCTACTTTGCTTTGGGAGTGCCGTCTGGCCAGACTAATAAAGGTCTGTTTTACTTTCCAACTTGTCCAGTGTGTTCCCTCCCGGGTGTTCTTCGCTGCAGTCAGCCCTCCTCGGAGTGTTCGGTAAGGCCCACGGTCTTCCATTTTGGAGGCACCGCTGGGATCCCTGGGTGTGCTTCACTGCAGTCAGCTCCTTGGAGTGTTTGGTAAGGCCCACGGTCTTACACTTTTAATAGAGAAGAAAATGAAAATCTGTCTAGTAATTGAGAAACAAGTTATTGTGTACATTCTATCTGGAGTATTTTATACGCTGTCATTAAAATATAAGGACAATATAATAATACAAGCACTTATGCTAAGTTTTTGAAAGATACAAATTAAACATAGAGAACGGTCATAAATTACGGGAAAGAGGTGGGACGAAGAAATTTAAGTGTTTTCCGGGGGCTGGTAAAGCATTTTTTTCTTTATGTATTTTTCCGGTTTCCTATAATTACTCCATTCGGTAAGCAACGTTCACCAAGCTCAACGCGCTGCTCTAGGGATGGGAGGAAAAGTAAATAAAACATAAATCCTAGCAGGGCATGGTGGTGTAATTCCAGGCCTCTAGGAGGCTGAGGCAGGAAGATCACAAATTTCGCTCAGCTGGTCAACTCAGAGACTTAGATCCTGTCTCAAAATAAATTAAAAGGGGTTGGGGATGGAGCTCATTGCGAAGGAACTGGCATCAGTCCCCAGTCCCTAAACAAAACAAAACTCACACACAAATCGTAGTGGAGGCAGAAAATTAACAAAATAAAACAACGAAAAGGCCTATCAGATGATTAGCGCTCAGCAAAAATTTAAACAAAAAAAAGTGCATAAAATAGACATTGCATTTTTTGACCTGGAGGTCTGAGAGAAGCCAGTCCATCTAGCTGCACAGCCCGGCAGGCGGGCGGGCGGGTTTAGGTGGGGCGTGCAGTGCCGACTAGGTGAAGCGGGTCACGTGACTAGAGGGGCGGGATGAGGGAGGAGAGCCGAGTGTCTCTGGGCACCTTCTCTACAGTCAGGCGGGCGGAGCCGATAAACTAACAAAAGTCCTCGGAGCGCCTGGGGGCGGGGCCTCCAGGCTCGGCTTGGAGGTCTGGGAGCCGAGGCCTTCCGCCAACTTGGCTTTTCGGTTGGGGGTCGCGGTAGCCAGGCGGTGTGCGGTCGGGCCAAGACGCGCCGTGCAATGGCGACCTTTGTGAGCGAGCTGGAGGCGGCCAAGAAGAACTTGAGCGAGGCCCTGGGGGACAACGTGAAGCAGTAAGGGCGGCGGGGGCGCTCTCAGAGCCTCGGGAGGCTACCTCGCGCGGAGACTCCGCTCACCACCCGGGGCCCGGGCAGCCCTGCGGGTTCTGGGCCGGGCCCGGGGCGCCGCTCTCCCACCGCGGCCGGGCCGAGAGGGTTTCCTGGGGGCGGGGCTCGGGCGAACGCGGCCTCCCGGTTCCCAGATCCCCAGCGCTGCGACTGTTACTTTCTGGCTGTAACCGTAGCAGACATTTAAACAGGTGTGAGCCCCAGTTGTGTCCACGCGAGTCCCACGCGGAGGCGACACGGGGACCACTTCCAGCCGAGGACGCAGGCCGGGCGGCTGATTTACTCTTCAGACGTCACCGGCGCAGCAGGCCCCGAGCCCGGGTCAACGCAGGGACCCAGCGCTCAGTGGGCTAGGGCAGGGCAAGGGAATACCGACCGCCGAAGGACCTTACATCGGATATATTCTTGTTACAGTTTTATTTTTCAAAAAGCTAAGAAGCAGTTGGGCGTGGTGGCGCACTCGTATAATCCCAGCTTTTAGGAAGCTGAGGCATGAGGATCGCCGTAAGTTCGAGGCCATCCTGGGCTACATAATGCGTTCAAAACCAGCTTAAACTGCTTAGGGAGATCCTGTCTCAACACCCCACCCCCACCCGAGTCTAGGAAGCACTTTTTAAAATTTGAAATTATTGTCCTCTGTGTGGTTGTTGCCAGATGACTTCTATGGTACTTTCTTCATTTTCCAGTAGATGGCTTCCAGTGATGGTACAAGGAATTTGAGGATATTTTTTCTCCAACACTTTTCTTCTTTTCAGCCATTGGGTTGAAGTTATTTAGCCTGGGTGTCATAAGTGATTTTCAGAGTTTTTTTTCCATGTGATAATTTGGGGTGGCAATTAAGTCTTTTTCATCTTAACAAAAGACAATAAATCAGACTTAGACAAAGACTGGGATTAAAATCTATTAATTTAGCAGCGGAATTACTTAGTTTTTTGTAAACATTGAGTGACTTCCAAAGATACAGTGGCCTACTTAAAGTTAACATGTCAATATTTATGTTTACCGTCAATCTATTCTTTATTAAAAATGCTTATTTTAAAAGGTATACTTGACAGCTTTCACACTCAACTATAGCTATAGCTTTTTACTTTTGTAATACTGACTTACACTTTCACTCTCTTCCATCTAGAATTTTTAGAAATATTTGAAAGTGAATGGTTTCATACTATAGTGAATTTGAGGGACATGGCTTGTTTGTGTGTTTGATTGATTTTAACCCTGATTAGATATAACCTTGCTCTCCAGGATCCCGCACTTACTACTCACACACAGTCAGTTCAGGGCTGCCAGGCATATTTTTGAAGTTAGTGTTCCCTATTATGTTTCTAAAGGCCAAAGCTATCAGGTGTTGGTCAAATATGGCTAGATGTGGGTACATCTGTAGCATGAATCTTCAGTAAAAATGTAATCAAAAGGTGTCTTTGCTAGGAACAGCTAATGGTACAGTATTATATTGTTCTGCATTTGTGTTTCCATTCTTTCGTTGACTTGCTTCCCCTTCTGTTAGCTAAACTGTTCACAAAAATTGCCTCGAGGTTAAGCAGTCTATAATGATGCTGTATGTTAATTTCTCCATACGCAGTTTGCTTTGTACAACTTGGCCGTTTAAACGTGGTCCTAGGTGATAGGTAAAACATAAGGTTATTCAAAGAGCCTGCATATGAACTATTAGTGTTTATCCAGTGACCCAAATGTCCTTTATGTCTGTTAGGTCAGATTGTTGTGTGTGTGAGCTTCCAAAAGGACATGGACTTCGCTAGCAAACTCGCTTTGTATGGTACACATTTATGTTCAAATAGATGCCTAATATATATATATATTTTTTTTGGTACCAGGGATCGAACTCGGGTCCTTAGCTTGCAAGGCAGGCAGTGGAACCACTGAGCTAAATCCCCGGCCCCAGATGCCTAATATTTTGAGGACTTGGTTATAGATTAGTTCATTTTCTCCAGATACCTCAAGTGCTTCCTGGTCTAACCTGTTTACACTCATCATCATCCTTCCCTTACTAGGGGTTGACTAACTCTTGTTTCTGGTATTGCGGAGGGAAGCAGACATTTGCCTGTCTTATGCTGTGAATTAATATGGACTGGGGAGCAAGTCTTCAACTTTTGATAGCAGTTCTATTTTGGGCAGGCAGGTTTGTCATGGAGAAGACAGTGCTGGCAAAGCTTCCTGGTACAGCCTTGACTTAGTCCTGGAACAAGTTTACTCGTGCAAAATAGGGTTCTATGTATGTCTTTCCCGTGAAACAGTGGCATAGGGCTTTTAAGTAGTCAGTTATTCTGTTATGATCTTTTGTTGGATATAGTGGAATAAAAAAGACTTTTGGGTTTCTGTGGAGATTTATTTTACTCATTTCATTGTTATTCCTGTGTGTATTTTTTCTTAAAAAGGATAACCAGGTGCCCAGCCAGTCTGAAGGCTGAGGCAGGAGCATCGCTTGAGTCCCAAGAGTTCAAGGCCAGCCTGGGCAAGACCCCATCTCCAAAAAAGTAGTACAAAAGTACCTACTGTGTTGAAATTACTGGTTACATATTGAGTCATGTGTGCATAGTAGGTGAAAGGCTGCTGAGCTTTAGAGCTAAACATGTTTTGCTTTTAAGTGAAATGACAGTGTCTTAGGTCTTGTGCCACTTTATAAAAGCTATGGGTTTTAAAATTCACACAAACCCAAAACTTGGCATCTAATTACATGCACAGGTACTTACAGAGGTGCGTACTAAGATAACTTGAAGCTCTTCCACCTGTGGAAGAAGCCCTTTTGTGGATATAAGTGGCAGTGTTAAACTATCTCGTTTGGGAATTTTTTTTATTTTCTTCCATTAGGAACTCAGAGGAACATTAGAAAGCAAGATGAGCTTGAGCTGAAATAAGGCTTAGAGTCATTTATAATCCTGTTCTGTGAAGGATTCCTTAAACATGAAAAAACAGGTTGTGGATGTGAAAAATATATTTTACTCCTGTTTCTTACAATGTTGCTAAGGTATAAAAGGTTAAATTTGTTTTTTCTACCAGTTGCTTGGTAATTTTTATTTTTAAGTTTTAGTTTTCTTGTAGCCTTGTCTTTGTGGTAAAATATTTAGAAGCCCATTTTTGAGGAAGTTATATTAAAACTTGAGTTCATCTAAAAAGAAAGACATCATCCAGAATAAGTATAATAACCACTCCCCTTCTCATAAAACAGATGCATTTTAAAGTGAGTCTGTAGTCAGATTCTGGAGAGTAAGGGGTCTTTCAGAAAGGTGTCACTAAGAAGATAGGATGCAGCTGTGGGTTTCAGCTGAGTGGCTCACAAGTCTAATTCTGTGACGATCTGTCAGTCCCCGTGTAGGGGGAACTTTCTGTTTCTTTGCTGGTATTCTGATTCCTAGGTGTACTAGTTTGCTGGGCTTGCTATGACAAAATCTCAGACTGGGTAGTTTAAACAGTGGAAGTTTGTTGTGTCACAGTAACAGAAGCTCAAAGTCTGAAGTTTGATTTCTTCCGAGGCCTCTCCTACGGATGTCAGCTTTCTTGTGTGTTAATGAGGTTGCCTCTCTGCGTGTGTTGGGAGTTTGTCCGTGTCCCAGTCTTTTACAAGTGCACCAGCCATTCTGGATCAATGCCCACGCCTGTGGCCTCATTTTAATTCTCTTACCTATTACAAGGTCCTATCTCTGAATATAATCATATGCTAAGGGATTGGGGTTAGTTACTTAGGGCTTCCACACAGTAATTTAGGGGAGACATAATTCAGCCAGTGATTCTAGAGAATGTCAAATTTCCTTCCTTGGGAGTTGAAGCAGGTGAAGTGAACTTGGGGAAGAAGCACAATCTGTGGTGTTTAATACTCTGTTTCTACTTCTGCAGGTACTGGGCTAACTTAAAGTTGTGGTTCAAACAGAAGATCAGCAAGGAAGAGTTTGACCTGGAAGCTCATAGACTTCTTACACAGGATAATGGTAAAGTAATTTTCTGGGGCGTTAGTTTACTGTTCTCAAATTTTCCCAGGTTCAAGAAATTAAATTTTTTGGAAAGTAAAATTTTAGTTGTAATGATATATAAGGTCATCTTAATGTGGATATTTAAAATTAAATGTAAAGGATAGCAGAGTAGGGAATGTTCAAAAATCCTTTCAAGCTAGACTAAAGTAGAGGTTTTCTTATGTTGAAAATATTTTGTATTTGACTTTTGACAACCTCCTCTTTTCAGTCCATTCTCACAACGATTTCCTGCTGGCCATTCTTACACGTTGTCAGATTTTGGTTTCTACACCAGGTAAGGGAATGGAAATACTTGCAGTGTGTCACTGTTGTGCAGATACAGATTCTTTTACAGAACCATTTGAAAGCAGGTGACTTCCCTGTACTTATATTATTTTGGTCTTTATGTAACATTCACCTACATTTTAGAGAACTTAAAAGTTAAAAGTGAGGAAGAAGTTGGGAGGGAATAAAGACAGGGTACTTGATAGTAGGGAAGATGAATTACATGGTGGGGAAACCACAGTATATGTTGGAAAGCTAGACTTTGACTGGTATTCTAGGTAAGGTGGCCCCCGGACATGTATTCAGAGCTTTAGCATGTGTGTTGATACAGCACAGTGGGGAGGTTGGTGAAAACTAAGCTTGTCATATCAACCTAGAGTTATAGTCAGAAATATTGACTCCTTAATGTTTTGGAGCTAAGTGGTAGATTGAGTTACAGTTTACCTCTTTAAACTATCTTAATTTTAACCAGGCAAAAACAAATAATTAGGTACATTGAAAGCTTCTTGCATGATAAAAGTTGTCCCGGACTTTGTAAAAGCCTGGATCCTCTTGAATGTGTAGGTTAAGTTTTTTTGTTGATTTGTTTTTTGTTTTTTCCCAAGTTTCTAGGGTAATTCTGATTATTTTGTATTAAAATCCCATGCTTTATCAAGAAATGGTGAGTATTTTATATCATCCCTCTCTGCGGTTATAGCTAACTTCAGTTGTGTAATGAAGATTCATGTAAGGTCGAACCCCTAGTTCCTCTACTCTCGAAGAAGTTGTCAGCGATGTAAAGCAGAGTGGGCAGCGGGCACTTGTCTGTGGAGGCTGCTGTGGAGTAGTCGCTGCTGCCTTACCCATCACCGCTGCGACCGAGTCCTAGTGTTCTCTTTAGATGCTTAGAGGTGGGCTTCGGCTGTACCTCCTTCGTGTTCAAAGTTGGATCGTAGATAGCTCATTGTATTTTATAAAATTAATTTGAGCAGAAAAGCCAACATCGTAAGGATTGTCTCTTACTTATTAGGTAGGTATGTTGTACAGTGCCAAACACCCGGAAGGTGAATGAAATGACCAGAAATAAAAGCTGGTTGATAGGAGCCAAGAGACATGGGTTCAAGGTTAGGTTTTTCCACTAGCTTTATATATTTAGGGGGTCTTAGCTTTCACATTTATATAATAGTTACAGTAATATCTACCCTATAAGTTCATGGAAAAGCAGGTAAAAAAATACAAAAATATGCTTTGAAAAGTTAAAAAAAATCCAAGTAGATATGAAGTGGTGTTAGTAAGTATAGGTAGATGATTTTAATGAAATAAAAACTTGATATTCTTCAGCGTGTATTACTGGTTATTTACAAATAAATACTCCATTTGGAACCTAAGAATGTATTTCTCCATTGGACGCTCATACTTATTTCTGCAAAAATAAAATTAATATCTGCCAGCAACAAAGATAATTTCTATTAAAAGTAAAATGTAGTCTTTTGTACTTAACAATTGTGGATGAGTTGTTTTCTGTTTTTCTAAGCTAGCCAGAAAAGTTGATTTTAGTAACACTATTTATTGAGTGACTGCGGCGTGTTAGACACCTTATATGCGTTCCCTTTAATGCTCATAACTCTGCAGGGTGGTGTGTCCTTACCGATAGCAGAAACAAATGTGGCTGAGAAAATAAGACAAAGCAAAATCCCGAGACTTCCCTGAAACCACAGGGAACTGATGGGTCAAGCAGGCTGCGGGGGGAAACCCTCCTGTGGTCAGGGTCGGCCCTTCTGCCATGTGTCCTCCCAATTGTCCCGCAGCAGCAGCCTGTGAGCTCTGGTTCACAGACCTGCTCCTTTGCGTGATCCTCCACATGTTCAGTTCATTTTCTTGCCATCAGCTAGCACCCAGTTCCATTTACCTGGAGTCGCTTTCTTAGGAGTCCTTGAAGAATTTCTTGACTGACCTTACTAAGTGAGATCATCAAATTAGACATCTCTTCCCTGTATTCTTTGAGAGTTCTTTAGGCTGTTTAATACATTCTTTAAACCAGCCGTTTTTATAGCATTCTCTTATTTTATGAATACATATCTTCTCAAACTTTTCTAAAGATAGCACAGGAATTTGTCAGTCTTTTTGGATTTCCTCTCTGGAAGTCTATTTTTTGCTCAGTTAACTTGGTCTTTCTTATCTGGGGCCATAATTTGGATGTGGCTTGTCTGCCAGGGCTCCCATGTTGGTGGCTTGGTTCTCAGTGTAGCAGTTGTGGGATCTTTGAGAGGTTGGTGTGGTGGTAGGTCACTGGGGGAGCTACCTTTAGAAGAAATTAAGGAAGTGCTCGTGGGAATCCTGAGCTCGTCAGAGAGTGAGTTACAAAAGTGAGCCAAGGTCTGCCCCCTGAGTCACTTTCTGCCTTTCCACTTGGCCGTGATATTTTTCCCTCTCGTGTGTGCCTGCTGTCTGCCATGAGGTTCTCATTGGAGCTAAGAAGATGCAGGCGCCGTGCCCTGAAATCTCCAGAACTGTGAGCTAAACAAGGCCCTTTTCTTTGTAAAGCTGTCCTGCCCCAGGTATTTGGATGTAGTATGAAAGGTGGACTAAAGCATCATGTTACTGGATGTGGTCAGATGTATGGTGATTCGTTGTTCTTTTTAATTTAAGAATGTAGTATAAAACTGTGGAAACAGCTTTATGAGCTGACAAGAAGCCAGCCATTATGCAGGGGGTCCCCACACACCAGCATGCAGGTCCCATCATCCTTACCAGCTACCGTAGTAAGTTCAGAAACTGTTCAGCGTGACTGGGAAGAGTCATGCCCCCACCCCACCCATCAGGGTCCCCCTGTGTCCTGTGCGTGCATGCGAGTGAGCTGGCCACCTCTGCGGGGCATGCACTGTAGTTGTGCAGACAGCCCCGTGCTTGGTTTAGTGCTTTACCATCTGTCTTGAAATTCTTTATTTGTGATCCAGGGTCCTCTTGTTTTTATTTTGTACTGAGCCCAGCCCCTGGGATGAGGGAAGGTGTTTGGATGATTTTACATATAGACCTGCTGTTAATAATCACTTATTGCCTTACGGAATCCCGCCTGGTTTTCACTGAATTCATGGTCTCCACATCCAGACTCTTGTGAGTGCAGCTGGGCTTCGGCCTCATTTGACACCTTCTTGCCTTTCTTGGGTTGTAGCTTCCATGTGTCCCTTCTGTCTCTGCTGTGGATATGTGCCACTTACCTTTCTCTGTTCTCATTTTAACTAGGGTTTTAGAAGACATACGTGTGCTCAGTTCACTATCTGGGCTTGAGCAGTCTGCCCCGCTTTCATAATACTACTGAGAAACAGAACACTCAACAAACATTAATTTAAAATGTAAAAAACAAATTTGTCTTCCTAAAAAAATAATTTTAGAAAAAAAAAATTAAAGCCAGGTGTGCTAGTGCACACCTGTAATCCCAGCTCCTGGGGAGCCGGGGTCAGGAGGATCACTGTGAGTTTTAGGCTACTCTGGGCCACACAGTAAATTCAGGGCCAGCCAAGGGCTGGGGATTTAGCTCAGTGGTGCTGCTGCCTGCCTTGCAAGCACAAGGTCCCAAGTTTGATCCCCGGTCAAAAAAAAAAACAAAACAAAACGAAGGAGAAATTCAGGGCCAGCCTGAATTAGCGAGACTCGGTCTCCCAAAAGCCTAAAACAAACAAACAAAAAACTTCTTAAAATGTCTGTCTCGGGCTGGGGATTTAGCTCAGTGTTTCCCGGGGCCTGCCTCGCAAGTGCAAGGTCCTGAGTTCGATCCCCGGTACAAAACAAAACAAAAAAAGGCTCTCTGTCCAGGACTAAGTCGTGTGCATGAAACAATAAGTGTGTGTGCCTGTGTGTATTAACACGTGTCCTTAAAAAAATATATCTACAGCTATCCCTAGGAAAAAAAAATAATTTTGGTTACAGGTAGAACAAAATGTGACGTGAGAGAATTTATAATTTTGTGGAGAAGCATAGAGAAGATCTGAATTTGAGCATTCATGATTTATTTTCATTACTTAAGCATTGCATCCTTTTCAGTCCCAGATGAAAACAAACTTAGCAGTTATCAATTGTCATTTCCGCTTATGGTGACTTTTTCTGTCTTGTAGAAGGTGCTGGATCTTTGCCCTGGACAGGGGGCTCTGCGGCCAAACCTGGAAAACCGAAGGGCAAGAAAAAGCTTTCTTCTGTTCGTCAGAAATTTGATGTAGGTCATTCCCCAATAGGTCTTGGTAACCATTGGCTTAAAGGTAATGTGATGAACTAGCTTTAGCTTTTGAATATATATTAAAATACTAGTAGTAGAGTTGGAAAAGAAAGGGTAGAGGTTAGGGAGTCTTAAAGGCTGTAAGTTGGAATGTTTAAAATTTTTGCTTCTTACTATTTAAATATTAATATGTTATCATTAGCACTTGGTTTTCAGTGATTCAAATCTATGCCTATTTTTTTCTTCTCCTAAATATTTTTCTTGAGTGAGGAGTGTTTCTCAAATTGAAGGCATCTTTTCCAAGAGTAATGGCCTGGAGGCCTCTGTGAGGCTCCTGATGATGCCCAGCTGGGACCTGGATCTTTTAGGACAGTGTAGGCCTTTGACCTCAAAATTGGTAAACATTTTAGAATAACTTGCATTTTTCAGTATATATCTAGGGAAAGTTTTCTAAAAGTGTCCTTTTTAAGGCTGGACTGGATATTGATACCTTTATTGACTAACGCCAACGTTTATGTCTTTCTACCTTTACCTTGTGTTTTATTTTTAATTAATTTTATTGGTACATTTTAGGTGTACAATATAAGGACATTCATCATTGGAAATTTGCACCTTTACATAATCTCTCTTGGTTCTTACTTTTCCCCCTTCCCCTGCCTTCCATTCAACCCGTCCATCCCTCCCTATTTACAAAGACTTTGTTTCCATTTTTTCATTTTCTCACGTTAATTCCATTCCCTTCTTTCCTTTGCCCTACCCCTCCCTCTTCCCCTTCCCCTTTGCCCCTTTTCTTCCTATTTCACATTATCTATTATACCTTTTAGTCCTTATTTACACTTTCAGTTTCTCACGCTA
>NW_004624826.1:4900171-4929778 GCF_000247695.1 Heterocephalus glaber | reverse complement strand
ACATTGATGGTTATAATACATATTGACTTATCATTGTCATGACTTTTTCTTTTTGCTTGATTTTCCCCTTTTGCGTTTAATTTTTTGTCATGCCTGATGGATTTATTCTGCTGGGATTCCTGGGGTTGTGATCTGCATTGTCTTTTCCTATCATACTGTATAAAATTTGTTGGAGTGTTGCTTTGGGGTTCATGAAGTTCCTCAGGGGCTGTTCATCATGAAAGTATCTTATTTCTCCATCAATTTTGAAAGGTAGTTTTGCAGGGTACATCAGTCTGGGTTGGAGGCTGTTTTCCTTTAGGGGTTGAAATATGTCACTCCAAGCTCTTCTTGCCTTGAGGGTTTGTGTTGAGAAGTCTGCTGTAATTCTGATGGACTTTGCTTTGTTTCTTTTCTCTAACTGCTTGAAGAATTTTGTTCTTCTGTTCGGTTCCTGGAATCTTAACAATTATATGCCTATGTGTAGATTTTTTTTGATCAAGACTATTTGGAGTCCTATATGCCTCCCTTATCTGTATGTCAAGTTCTTTTCCCCTGCTTGAGAAGTTTTCTGCCATCACTTCTGTAAACAGTTTTTTTATGTCATCTGCACTCTCTGCTGTTTCTTCATTGACTCCAGTCAGTCTTATGTTATTCTTTGCATTGTCTAGCAGCTGCTGGATTGATTTATTGTGGTCCCTTACTATTTTAAAGAAATTTTTCTTTTTCTGATCATGAATTGTAATTTGGTTCATTCTGCTACATAAACTTTCAATGAAGTTTTTAATCTCCTGGAAATCTGTTTGCATCTGTTTTATGGATTCCGTTTGTTTTTCTGTGTTGGGATTCCATCATGTTCCTCAGCTCCTCTATTTTTTTATCTGAGTCCTCTCTAGATTTATTAATCATGTCTTGCACTATGGGCACAATCTTTGCTTTTATATGAGAAATTATTTCTGCATTTTTTTCTTTTTTGGTACTGGAGATTGAACTTGGGACCTTGCAGGTGCGAGGCAGGTGATGGAGCCACTGATCTAAATCCCCAGCCCGAGAAATTATTTCTGATTTCATTTTTTCCAGATTCTCTTTTGTTGCCAGTTCAGGGAGTCCAGGTGGTTGAGTATCAGATTGTTGCATCTCGTTTGCCTTTGGGGTTGCTTTAGGTGATCTGGAAGTGTTGTTTTGAGAGTTGTTTATGTATCTTTTTATTTAACTAGGGTGGGGGAGTGGGGGGTTCCTGCTAGCGCTGGTGTGGCTCACCTCCTCTTAATACCTAAGTGCTCACTGGGGGTGGTGGTACAGTGCCCCAGAAGGTTCAACTCCTCTCCGCTGGGGGCACCTCTGCTCCTTGGTGCTGGGGGTGGTGGTACAGTGGCCGGGAAAGTTCACCACCTCTGCACTGGGGACAGTTCTGTTCTCGATGCTGGTGGCGGTCACCGTGTGTTTTATATCAGTAATAATATTCAGTCTGTAGGGTCTTAGCATTTCCAGAAAGGCACCCCTGGTTTAAAAAGACACATTCAATATAAAATACAGTTTTATACTTGGAAAATTGAAAGGTAACAATATTTGTTTTGTTTTTTATTAGTGCATATGTTCAATACATAATGATTACATTCATCATAGAGAGTTGGTACATGTACATAACACATCTTAATTCTTTTTTTTTTTTTTTCTTTTCTGGGTGCTATACTTTTGTTGCTGTTTTTTGGTACCGGGGATTGAACTCAAGCCCTTGCACTTGCCAGGTAGGCATGGTGCCACTGAGCTAAATCTCCAGCCTGGTATTGTTTTTTTTTTTTTTTGGTACCAGGGATCAAACTCAGGTCCTTGAGCTTGCCAGGCAGGCGGCGAAACCACTGAGCTAAATCCCTGGCCCTTGGTATTGTTTTTTATAATACAAGCAAACAGGGACAAACTATCTTTATGACAAAAATTATTTTTCTTGCATTACTGGGCATCAAACCCAAGGGTGCTGTATCAGTGAGATACATCCTTAGCCTTTTTTTTTTTTTTTAAATTTTGTGATCGAGTCTCTTAAGTTAAACAGGCTGACTGCAAACTTGTGATCCTCTTCCCCCAGCCTCCTGAGTGGCTGGGATTACAGGAGTGTGCCACTGTGCCTGGTTTCTGCAAAATCTTTCATTGGGTTTAACCCAGAGCACCGGGAATGTATCTCCCAGTGATGATGGAGATATGCATGGGCCATCAGTTTCCAGAGGAATGCCAGGGATGTAGCTCAGTGGCTCTGGGCCTGCCTGGCAAGTGCAAGGTCCTGAGTTTGATCCCCGGTACCGGAAAAAAAAAATTAGGGGCCAAGGATGTAGTGCAGTGCTGCCACGCCTGTCTGGCAAGCGCAAGGTTCTGAGTTCAATCCCCAGTACTGAAAAAAAAAGAGTTTTGTGAGGAAAGCTGCAATTTTATAAATGCAAAAGATTTTAGATAGTGTAACTGTGTCCTAGGTAGGTTCTGTGTTGAGAATTCTAAGTAGAAAATAACCGTAACTATATAGTTAACAGGCTGTTGCAGCATTATCTTGGAGCATTTGTTATTAGATTTATCATATTGGTTAGCTAGGCTTAAGTCTTAATTGAAGCATTAATTATAAGTTTTCATTTTTAGCACTTATTTATGCTTATACTTAAACTTCTCTGACTTTTTTAATATAATTGTGTATCTTTTCCTGTTACTTTCTTTGCTCTTTTTGTTGTTGTTTTTGTTTGTTTTGAGGCAGGCTCTCACCATGTAGTTCAGGCTGGCCTTGAATTCACTATGTAGTCCAGGCTGACCTCAGACTCTTGGTGATAGTCCTGCCTCGGCCTCCCCCGAGTGGTGGGATTATAGGATTGCCACCATGCCCAGCTTTCTTTTCTGTTATTTTTTTTGGTACCAGAGATCGAACTCCGGTCCTTGTGCTTGCCCAGCACGCGGCGAAACCACTGAGCTAAATCCCCGGCCCTTTTCTGTTATTTTGAGCACAGGGGCATATGTCCGGTGAGCACTTACTTATTAATTGAATAAACTGTGAATACAAATATTATTCCCTTTAATTCATGTCTTCATTATTACCATATGATGGATGTGATTTTTTTTTTGATGAATGAGTTACCTTTTTACCTTTTAATATTTGTTCCCCATGTTATATAACATATATAACGTAACATGTATAATACTAAGTTACAGGATCTCCACCTCAACATGTGGATTACTTTTTTTGTATCTTATTATTTTTTACTGCAGTGAATGATTCTGAAAAGTTTTTTTTTATACACAGCATAGATTCCAGCCTCAGAATCCCCTCTCTGGAGCTCAGCAGTTTGTGGCCAAGGATCCCCAAGATGACGACGACTTAAAGCTGTGTTCCCACACAATGATGCTCCCCACCCGAGGTCAGCTGGAGGGGCGGATGATAGTGACCGCCTACGAGCACGGGCTGGACAACGTGACCGAGGAGGCCGTGTCAGCTGTGGTCTATGCGGTGGAGGTTGGTTTGCTCTTGGCAGAAACAACTTCACAGATTGAGTGTGATAGGCTTGTGTGTTGTATGAAGTTGATGTTGCCAGGAAAGAACCAAAATGACAGCCTGGTTTTACAGAGTTGTCACCACTGAAGTTGTTTGCTTTTGAGGGAGAAATCTATCACGTTCTAAAGCACTGCCTTCAGTCAGTAGACTAAGCTTTCAGAAAGGTTGCTGGTGGCTTTACACTTCTGCTCAGTCTGGTATTTGAGTTGTCAACAAGGGAACCTTTTTAAAGGAAAGAAATGAGGTTGGGAATCTTAATGATTCAGGTCACTTGTTTTTGCTGAGTTAAATAAAGCAGACTTAGCGCCTGAACATGGGATTCTTGTGTCAGCACACTGTTGCATTTATGCATTCATTTATTTAGTCATTTTACAGAGTATACATTTCACTGACCTGACAGTACTGGGGTAACACTAGATAATTCCTTTCAGTTCTCTGGGCCTCATTTTCCTCATGTATATGTCAGAACAGTAATAGCTATGTCCGGAAGTTACATACATAGATAAATTCTTTATGAAAGCCAGTATTAAATTGCACAGTACTGTCTTGGCAGAAGATGGTCTTATTGGAGTAACTGAAATAACCCATCTTATGCTGCCTTCCCTATTCATAACTGTAGGGCGGGCCAGTTCTGTCTCTTTTCACAGACATTCTCCAACCTTCTCTTACATACTTGCTCTTGTAAGGATAAAGGGAAATTAATTCTTCTGTGTTTATTTCCTATATATCTTATTTATTTGGCTTTTGAGAGAGCAAGTGTTCTTTCCATGCAAGGATTTTGATAACCAACAAACACCAGACCTTAAGACATTTTATCCCATTTTTTTTAAGGTCAAGGTGAGTTTATTGTCCAAATAGCATAATCTAATCGCATTCAACACCCTTTTCAAATCCATTTTCAACTCTATCTTCACTTGTCAGAACAGGTTATTACTTTTGAAAATGACGCAACACTGACCAGATAAAACCTCTTCAAAGGCAGCTGACTACATCTCATTGCCGTCAAAGCCAATACATTTTTCCATACTTCTTAAAAACCCTTCTGCTCACACTGATCATGCTACTTTAGCACTTTCTAGCATCCTGACCAAATAAAAACCCACACCTCTTATAGAATATACTGTGAGAGAATAACATTGACTCAATATGGCATCACACTTGGTTTAAAGCAAATTTAAAAAGGAGGAAAAAAATAACCCAAAATGAGAAACAGAGAGAGAGACAGAGAGGTCTGAGGTACATGATACCAGGGGAATGAACATGGTCTGGTGATTTGCCGGATGTCTGAGTGGCCGTTTTATCCCATTTTAAGCCAAGTTTTAAGTTAGTTTGCCTCTTTTTAAAAAATAAATTGTTTACTATGTCACTTTTGAGAGAGGAGTCAATTTAGCAACATAAAAACTTTTAAAATAAATTTCATATAGAGCAAGCCCATTTTTAAAGCGAAGTAATATATTCAGCATTCCCTGTCTTTCCTATACCCTGTTGCTCTAGGATGGCTCTATAGTTCCTTTATTAAAGTTCTTGTGGTTCTAATGTGCTAGCCTGTCCCACATTTCCATCTAAATTCAACAAACAGTTTTTGATTAGTAGAAGACTTATGATTTGCACTGGAAGAGACTGTGCTATTTCTTTTGTTTTTACAGAATCACCTTAAAGATATACTGACCTCAGTTGTGTCCAGAAGGAAAGCTTATCGGTTACGAGATGGCCATTTTAAATATGCCTTTGGCAGTAATGTGACCCCCCAGCCTTACCTGAAGAATAGTGTGGTAGCTTACAACAACTTAATAGAAAAGTAAGTGGTTTCTTGTAATTTTGGCTTTTCCCCTTTGCCTAGTGGGTTACACTGAGTTTATGTAATGACCACTGTCATACAATGGGTTATTGTGTTTTTGCAGGATTAAAGTGCCTTTGACAGCAATACAGTTTTATTTTTTAGGTCTTATTCTCCCATGCTGTCTAGTGAGTTGTTTTGGCACTCTTTTTGTTTTGTTTTGTTTTTTTGGTACTGAGGATTGAACTCGGGTCCTTGTGCTTGTGGGGCAGGCGGTGCAGGTGGTGGAACCACTGAGCTAAATCCCCAGGAACCACTGAGCTACATCCCCAGGAACCACTGAGCTAAATCCCCAGGAACCACTGAGCCACATCCCCAGGAACCACTGAGCCACATCCCCAGGAACCACTGAGCTACATCCTCAGGAACCACTGAGCTGCATCCCCAGGAACCACTGAGCTGCATCCCAAGGAACCACTGAGCTGCATCCCCAGCCCTTGGCACTCTTTTTATCGGAAGAGAAGTCCCAGAGTTTGGGCTGCTGCATGTGGGTTTAATGTGATTGCCCACACTCTCAGGTGTGGAACAGAGACCCCTTGGGCAGTGCTTCCTGGTGGCCCTGAGTAATGGGGAGCAGGCCTGCCTTCAGCCTGATGCATGGCCTGTGATTGGGCTTCTCATAGCGGAAGGAGGACTGGCAGATGTTTCTCCAGGTCCTCTGACTCTTCTAGCTGTAGCTCAAGATGGGGACCTGTGCTGGGGTCTTGTGTTTGCTTTTGGTCTCTCATTGTGCAGATCTGGTCTCTAAGCTCAGCTCTGGGATTCCTATGTCCTCATTCCACTGAGGGTTCCCAGGACCTTTCTTACATCCTGAGGCAGCCCTTTGTGAGGTGGCCTAGATTACCTTTATCTGCATGTTCTCTCTCTCTCGTTCTTCCATCTCCCATTCTTCCCCACACTCCCACGGCAAGAAAAGTTTAGTCTGATCTTCAGCCTTTGGGAAGGAAAAAGCAATAATAACATTTTCTTCATGGTTACAGGAGTGACTGAATTTTCTCTCAGTACCGGACTTTGTGTATCTGATTATCTGGCTGTTTAGGGAGAAGAGAAGTCACAGGGAGTTACAAGTTCAAAGAAAAGTAAGATTGGCAGGGTCGGCAGGAGTGATGGTGGTGAAAAAGGAAGAGAAAAGGCAGGCAGGTGGGATGCAACAGCTGAGAACTGGACAGAGCAGTTGGTGTTGTGGATGGTTGTACCAGTGCCCATTTCGAGGCCGGGGAGACCTCCAGAGGGTCGCAAGGCCTAGGTTGTTGAGCACCACCTTAACCTGTGCTCTCTGCTGAGACTGATGTGTGATGATTCATTGATTACATCTCATTCAAGCCTGTCTGTCTGGCATTGATTTCATTTGTAGGCCATTATTCTGTAGGGAAAACCAAACAAATGGTCCTCATAGTGGGGCATGTTGGGGGCAGCGTCTCTGTGCCCGGAGGCTTTGTTCCCCTGCTGGCCAGTCCCCGGGGACCTTTGCCCCCCCACCCCTTCTCTCTCTCTCCATGGCTGCTGCTCCAGCGGGGCTGCTTTTGTGTGTTGCTTCAAACGCACACTAGTTGCTGCCCCACTCTCTTTTTACCTCCTTGTTATGTTCTTTGTGATTATACAAATTATCTCCCACTGTACTATAAAGTAAAAATCATGCCTGACTTTTCTGCTTGTATTCTACTTGGAGAAATGAGCAAGATCTGGATTGATTTCTCCCACCCTCCACTTTGCCTGTTGTGCTGTATCTTTCCTGTTTAGTTTTGAGCTTGTTGTCTCACTAATATACACTTTCCTCTCCAGTTCATTTGTTTTCAGTTTCATATTGCTTTAGGATTCTATTAAATTTTTTTTTTTAACTGGAAGCTCTTTAAGAGCAAGAAACAGTTTTGAATCAGTACACTGAGCTAAGTAAATTATTTTAACATTGTGGAGGAAGCTGGGTAAATGTAGTTGATTATACTTCATTTCTAGCCTAAAAGATGAGTTGATTTTAAAAATTAAAATTTTAAAAATTAAAATAGTTCATGTATACATTGAATGGGTCTCTAATGCATTTAAAGGCACTACTAATAAAACGCATTCTAGCAACCCACTGTATTCTGTTATTCAGGTGTCTCCATGGTACTTGCTGGGACTATTTCTCAAATTGTTCTTTTCAGCCCTCCAGCCTTTTCTACTCCCTGTGCTGGTCAGAATCTGTCTTCTCACCCACCCCCTGACGACACTGAGCAGCAGGCCGCACTCTTACTGGCTTGCTCTGGGGACACACTGCCTGCATCTTTGCCTCCAGTGAACATGTATGACCTTTTTGAAGCTTTGCAGGTAATTCTTGACTCCTCAGAGTTTATCTGGACTTATGGACAGGTTAAGAGATTCTTCAGAGCTGGGCGTGGTGGCGTACACATGTGGTCCCAGCACTTGGGAGGCAGAGGCAGGAGGATCACGGAGTTTGAGGGCATCCTTGGCTACATGGTGATGTCAAGGCCAGCCTGAACTACATGGCGAGACCCTGTCTCAAAAAAAAAAAAAAGATTCTTCAGGTCTGCAAAAATATTCATTAGTTTTTTTTCCTACTTTTTGGATGTTTTTCATGTTTTATTGTTTATTATTAAAGCATTAATACTAGCCTTATTTTCCAAATCCTGAGTCCAGGAGTCCTTCCTATTTACCTTCCTTATCCTCTGTATCTAATTTTTAAAAAAGGGAAAAGGAAAAACAATCCCTTTGTTCCCTTACTCCTATTTTAGAACCTTACAATCTCCTTGTTTTCTTATTATCTCATTTGGGATTCACTGGATTCTGACTTAAGGTTTATAGGTTGTGTGTTTTGTTGGTATAAACCTGGTTTCATTTTTTATGTTAGAAAAACAAGTCTACTAAAGAATAATTGAAGACTTGCGCATTTTTATCCCAGGTACACAGGGAAGTCATTCCTACACATACTGTGTATGCCCTTAACATTGAAAGAATCATCATGAAACTCTGGCACCCAAATCACGAAGAGCTGCAGCAAGACAAAATCCACCGCCAGCGCTTGGCAGCCAAGGAAGGGCTTTTGCTCTGCTGAGTTAGGATCTGAGGGTGTGGAGCTCTCATCAAGTCACTGATTATTGAAAGTTGAATGTTTTGGGGTTCACATTTCAAGACTGAAGTGTATATATATGTATATATATAACCTTTCCTATGGAAATATGACATTGAGTACATTTTGTGTTGCTACTATGAAGCCATTAATATAAATCTGATAATGACCCATGTTTATATGTATTTGTTCCCAGTTCCAGGAGCAGGCATTAAGGGAGTTCTGTGCCTAGAATGGGGATGTTTAGGCATCTGAGGTTTAGTGTCCTATGGTCTGCATGTAAGATGGATGACATCATAGAATGAAGAAGCTGTTATAGCGTAGTTCTCATGATTAGCAGGACATTGGTGTGCTCAGTGACATCATATACTGTGTATCTGGCAAGTATCTTAAAAGTTTCTGCCTCTCCTGAAGAATTGTACTCATGCATTTTGGATAAAATAAACTGTATAGTGTTAAAAATCAGATAACTCCTTTAGTGACCCATTTTAATTTTTAACAGCTACACATAGTGCCCCAAAAGACAGTTGATTTGGAAATGCTGTGCTATTAGACAGAAGTCCCTTCTTTGTATTAAAAACCACAATCAAAACAAAAAAACTCTTGGAATGCAATTAATCTTATAAATGTGTTCCTATAACTGAAGTTTTTTAGCATTAATCTGTCCAAAGACTCTGACATGCTTATCTATTAATTCCTATAGAATGTGTTAAGATAGCTATACAAACAAATGGGATTTATGCTTGGTAATTCCATTCCTTTGAAATAGCTATTTCTGTCCTTTCAAGTCATAAAGTGAAAATAATTTACATTTGATAGTGTTACTGATAACCAGCTTTGTTTTTTTTTATAGATATGTTGCTTTTTATTCATAGTGTTGATGGATAAATTGGAATGTATAGATGGGTTTATGTAGATCTAAAAAATAGATATGTAGATATGGTTCATATATCTGGATCTGTGTATTTGATTTTGCATTTTAAATGTGACAAATAAATGTTTTGGGAGAAAATTTTTTGTTTTTATTAAAGTAAACATACAAGGAATAGTACATTGCATGGAAACAGGAAAAACCCTGCTTTATGAGATCTTGGCAGAGACTTTTCAAACAAATGTACTAGATGAGGACTGAAAGGCAGGTTCCTCTTAAGGTGTGCCATTTCTTTTTTTTGAGATGTGTAGAGTTAAGACTAAAAAGAAAAAAATCAGCAGCTTAGTTTCAGTTGTTGAGATGAGCCCTTTAGAATTTTAGGTGAGATAACCCTCAAGAAGTTTGAGTTTGGAAGAATTTGAGCTGATACTTAAATGAATAAAGTGGTTCTGCCGCCTGCCTTGCAAGCGCAAGGACCTGAGTTTGATCCCCGGTACCAAAAAATAAAAAAGGGGGTTCATTTCAGAATGCTGCACACAAGTTGACCATGTCTCACTGCTACAGCTGCAGTGGGAGGCTCTGTAGGGGTCTGTGTAGCAGAGGAAATTCCATGTTGGAAAACTCACTACTCTGGACCTGGCCTAATCTTGTCATCGTCCTCCTGGTGAGATCACAGAATGTCAGAGGACTCCCTTTCCCTCATCTTTCAGGTCTATACTATGAAATAAAATCTGCTTTCCACGCCAGTTTTCAAGACATCATCTTCTAAAGTGGGAGATAGGGTTGAAGGCAAGGCAGAGAGGTAGAAGAAATAATTAGGATTTTCAAGAGAGCCCCTGAGAGATTTGAGATTCTGGTTCCACTGAAGGCTGGCTGCATCTCTGACAACATTGCCAGCTGTGGAAGCCTGTGTGTCCTCTCTTCTATAATTAAGAAATCACGAGTACTTATTACCAAGCCTCATTTAGAAAAATATTTCAATCAGAAAAAAAAGCTGTTGGAGATGAGATAATTTCAGTTATTCCAGATTATTTCTCCTTCAGGAATTTAAATAATTGTCTTTCAGCTACAGGTTTATCACTGCAAAATCAGGGTTCATAGGCCTGCCTCACTTCAGTGGGCAGACCGAGGGCTAGCTTAGCATATATTCTTGGTCACCTTTATCACCCAGCTGCTGTGATCACTGGGATGTTCCCAGATTTCAGATTACCTTCTAAATGATTAGTCTTTTGACCATGGGTGAACACGCGTGTCCTTTCATGTCTTTGACATACCAAGATGCTTCTGGGAGGAAAATGGGTACAGGTTTAGTCTGAGTCTTAGATTAGGAGTGTGGCCAACAGACCAGTAGCATTTGATTCTGATTGCTTAAAAAGGTGTAATAAAAATGTCGGCATCATTCTTGGACAGTAAATTACTACTTGAGTCATGGACATAAATTGAGGACTAAATTTACTAATGTTCCGTAAAGCAGCCTCTGGGTTCATGACACTCAGGTGTTTTGTTTTTTTCTTGTCAGGGTCTTGCTATGTAGCCCAGGCTGGCCTCAAACTCTTGGTGATCCTCGTGCCTTATGCTGGAATTACAGGAGTGTGTTATCATGCTTGGCTTGATGCTTTCAGTTTTAAAGAAACTTAGGGAAATAGGATACTAAGTTTTCTATCCATCAACTCATTAGCATGTTTCAGGCAATACTATATTAATAACCTTTATAGATTTCCTTCATGTAATTTTGGTAGCCATCCCTGACAACATGTGAACCATGACTGATTGAGGAAAAGAACTATTTATGCTAGACTGACTTACCTCTAAAAGCCAACTTAAAACCACTCATTGTTTTCTTCCCTTTGTCTTTAAAGACACCAACATTGTATCCCATGCAGTTTTTATTTGATTCAAAAGCATAATAAATATATTGGTACCAAACTGGATGGAGAATAAAGTATAGACAGTAGCTTAAAAGGTAACTTTAGACAAAGCTAGCAGGTAAATAAAGCCACTATAGTCTATTATCTTTATTATCAAAGTTTATTGTTGGGTCAGTTCCTATCTATTAGGGAATACAACTATGTCTCAGTGTGCTATAGTACTCTAGGGTAATAGCCATTCTGTAGAACAGTTGTACTGGGGCTCTGTTAGGCATAGATCATCTTAAGTCTGGAAGGGGAGCCCAGAAGACCCTGACAGCAGAGCCATCGCTCTAGGAAGGTTCCAGTGCTATGCAACGTAAGGCATCATCTCAGCTCAAGTTGAGACACGAGGTGTTGTGGAATAAAACAAGAGTTGAACCCATTTTCTTTTCTTTTTGGTAGGGGGTTGAACTCCAGACCTTGCGCTTATGAAGCAGGTGGCAGAACCACTGAGCTAAATCCCCAGCCCAAGAGTCGAACCCATTTCCTACTCTTCTCCACAACATAACTGGCTCCCATGCAGGAACCCAAAATTAAGTCTTGTAGCATCTTTTAAGCTCCCAAAGCAGAGAAATAAGACACGAAGAAGAAAGGGCCAAGAACTAGGACAGTAGAAGGAAAAAGTAGAAGTGGAGGGAATGAAAACTTCTGGAATGGAAAGTAATAGGGATTAGACGCTAATTTTGGGTGACCAAGAATACAGTTTCAGGAAGAGGCAACTGGGGAAACAATTCAAATATTGAAAGTTATTTGGATACAAAGAAGAGAAATCTGCCCCCCAAGTGTGTGTGAGGTAGGGAGCTAGTTTAAAAAGATCAGAAAAGTAAATCAGTAACAGGAAAATGAGTACCTGAGTAGAAATAGGTGTTCAAAATACCAAGAACAGTTTATAATATACACGTGAGCTGAGTCTATGGGAAAGAAAAGTGGTTGTGGTAGCCTGTTAGCCAGACTCAACATCCAGACTCAACACGGGAATGATGTTCTAGCAACTGCTTGGTCTGAGGTTTTGGCATACTTTTTTTTTGTAGCACAGATAGCATCGAAGGAATGTTTTCATAACACTCAGCCAATGTGAGAATGCAGATTACTACTGTGTAAAATTTTGATGACCTCCCACTTACTCCTGCAGGGCAGAAGATCTGAAGTCTTGAAACAGCTGTGGCTAAAGGGTCAAGTCCTCTTACTGCCCCGTGATAGAGATATTAAAGAAATTAACAAAACAAGTAGATGAGTCAGTGGGCCCTGTACCCTGTAGACAGCAGATAATTCATAGTGACTTCTGCAGGCAGCCTGAGAAACAGAAGGGCTTGTGGACTGTGTGCTGCCTGATCATTAAATATAATGAAAAAAAAGGGCCATGAAACAAGACCCTGAAAAGTCTAGCTGCCAACCAGATTGGGATGATTAATAGAACAACATGGTTTATTTTAACCTATATCTTCCACACTAATCTAGTTTGTCTATGGAAAAGTCATCTGCTGGTGCCAGGCCAGTTTGTCTTAATTTTGCTGTGATTAGCATCTGATTTTCTTGAAAGAGGAGATGTGTAAGTAGCAAGTGTACGTAAGTGACACATTTCTACCAAGCCTTCTCTGTAGTCTTGACCTGTGGGGACAGGTTCTACTTCTGGAAGCATTTTCAAAGGCAGAATAAAACATGTATTTGAGGATTTCTCCACAGAAAGGACACCATGAGAGTTGAGCCCACACCATGAGTCTCTGGTTGGTATTGACCAAATGGCCTCTTCTCCAAAAAATACCTTTGTTCATTCATATTTACAGGTTTCTTCTGATGGACAGACTGAGGAATCTCCAAAACAAGAAACTGGGCAGAAAGTTTCTTTTCTCATCTTGTCTTTGTTGAAATGAAGGATCTTAAAACATTGCTCACACCTTTCAGGGTGGAGGCAGTGGGATGTGTCCCTGGATGGATGCGCAGGCCACCGTCCACACACAGGCTGTTCAGAACCCAGGTGTTTTTCCTACTGCTCCTTGTGCATCTGCACTTTCAGAAATAATCTTGAGGATTCTCCCCACCTGTTTCCACCACAGATCCATTTGCTGGAAAACAGACAGAACCTAAGTGTGAATTAACCCTTGAATTTCTGGATATTTTAGTAACTTAAAACAATAGTTAATCACATTTCCAAATAGATGACAAGAGGCAGTTTTGTGCCAGGGCATCTTCTACATCTCATTCACTTCCATTACTGCAGAGGACAGTGCCTTTCTAGAGGCACAAGAGCTCAGGCGGGTAGGGGACAGAAGCTCATGGCTGCAGCTCAGTAAAGGCTTCTTCCCTCTCCTTTTCTGAGTGATTTGGTCCTTTGGTTAGGAAACAGTGTAGAAAATTGAAAATTCTCAAAAATGTTACCTAAAGAGCAGGAAATTAAAAAAAGGAAATGATAAAAAATGAGGTAACCCCAAGTTTGATAACCAGTGGAGGTAGT
Organism: Heterocephalus glaber; assembly: GCF_000247695.1. The sequence goes on along the minus strand of NW_004624826.1, from coordinate 4,916,142 downwards.
GAAAGGATCAGTATAAGGAAGGCTGAATTCACAGGAGTTTTGAAAGAGGGGACATGAAAGAAAAAAAAAATTTCAGTGATTTTGAGCATAAGAATAAGAACTCCTTGTTCTACTGTAACTGAGGGATCCCAGAACTAAATGGAATTCAGTGATAAGAGTACAATTTGACTTGGGTGAAAGGAAGGAGGCGAAAGTCACACTTTAACACTCAGACATGCTTATGCAGCAGAAAGTGGGCTGGAAGAAGATTCGTTTTAGCATTTCATTTGGAGGAAAAAGTAAGTAGAATGCAAACACCTACTTACACTGTAAGAGAGAAAAAAGTGTGTCAAGATGGTTTCAGGTCCTCTATTAAAGGAATGGCCTCATCCACTTTAAAACACTGGAGGCACAGAGCACTTGATAATTAGGAAAATGAGACTGAGGACGTTAAAGCGAGCTGTCTGCTCATCTGCCTTCTCCTGCTGTGTGGCCACTCCCCTGCTCCTCTGGGTGTGTGGGGAGATGATTGGATTGGAGGCGTGCGCTCCTTCGCTGGGGTTGGCTCTGGTGGGTTCCCATTCCTTGCTTGCTTTTAAACTGCTCTTCCTCTCAACTCAGTGCTGTTGTCCTTGGCCTTCAAGCTTTACTCACTGTATTCCTAAGTATGCAGTATTTTATTTTAACCCTTGGTGCAATGATTCAATTTTAAAACTTCAGACATCTGCTCACTACAGGAAATGACCGTAACTGCTTGCTCCACCTGAAGGTGAATAGGACACAAAGATGATGGGAAACCCTTGGGAAAAGCAATCAGAAGCTAACCTTTTATTTCCCCAGGGGGCATAGTGCAGACCACCCCCAGACTGAGATCTGAGCACACTGTACTGCCCGGGTCTCCTGGCCCTAAATGTTCAGCTTGATTTATAAGGGAAAGAAAAAAATTCATCTTTTTGGACAAAACTTTTTATGAAGGGAGCTATCTCTTGACTGTGCTCTTTCAGGACCAAATAATTTCTTTCAACTTTACCACTTTCAGATGAAATATTCTGGCAGCTCACCCTTTGTTCATTTTACATATATTCCAAGTGCTCGTGGGTGCAGGGCACAAACTATACACAAAGCAAGCCAAGCAATCAAAGTTTCCTACAAAGGGAAAATACTGATGGTGTTTTACGTACATGACAACACTGTAGGCTCTGAGATAACTTGACAACAGAGAAAAATAAGGGAAAGAGAAAGACGTGTGTGAACACAAATGTACATCAGTGAAGACACTGAGCATCTACTCCTGGCCAGTTACCTGAACTTGCCCTTCAGTGGCCCTCTGTCATGCTTTCAGTGTCACATTCTTTCGCTGGCTCAGCCCCTCCAGGCAGCTCGCTCTCAATTTCCCATAGCATATCATCTTCCTCCTCCAAGTTGCTGGAGATGTGGCACTTCTTGAACCCCTCGACAATGGACTCACTTGAGATGCTGTTCCATGCAACCATAACCCACTCTAGGAAGAGGCCCAGAGGCGGCTTCTTGGCATTTCCTGTGGGGCTCAGTGCCAGGTTCCCAGCCAGAAGCCAGTTGGAGTACTGGGCCCGCACGCTGTCGTTGAGTGGTTTGTAGACCACCACATCCAGCACCTGCAGCTGTGAGGTCAGGCCCCCGGGGATGATCACCATGTCAGTGTTCATGCTTTCCATGGAGCTCTTCACTGAGTCGGTGGCATGGCCCCGGAAGCCATTCAGGATCAGCATCCCTCGCTGCTTGGGCACAGTTCCCGCGGCTCCTGTCCTCCGTCTCCACACCACTTCCAACCAGTCCTGCATCAAGTCCTCAGTCATCCACCCATAGCGGTGGCAGCGGATCTCCATCCCACTGGGGAACTTCCCAGGGGGGATATATGTCCCCCTCAAAATGATGTACGGAGGTAACTTCCTCCCATCAGCCAAGACACCCAGCATCGCAGTGATCTTCAGTTTCTCCCTGCCCGGCGTCTTGACCAAGACAGGCTTTTCACCCTGGTTGTCCACAGTCACCCTAGACGGCACCTCTAAGCAGATTGGCGTCTCGTCTGCGTTTCCCATCTGTGCCACCTCATAGTCGTGGGCCCTGCGCAGGGCCAGCACGCTGCGCTGGTATGTGATGAGCTTCTCAGTCAGGTCTTCAGGCAGGTGCTGGGGCACGGGCACTTTATGCCTCAGAGATAGGTCATACCTCCTCATCATCCTTCGACACCAACCCAAGCTTGCCTTGAACCCTTTCTCTGGAATGTTCATCTCCTGGGCGATCTCAAGAGCTTTCAGCTGCATGGCTTCCCTGGTGATAGGATCCCCTTTGGCCTGCATGTATCGGACATACTCAGCCACACGCTGGTCCACCAGAGCAAACCTCCCATTCTTGGGACCTCGGAATGCCCGCCGCATGGCGTGCGCATTTTGGAGCTGTGGTTTCACTTTGCGCCAGTCTCGAACATTTTTTTCCAACACCCCAAACTGCTTGGCAGCCTGACAGTTGTTGGTGCTCTCGGCATACTCCACTACCATCAGCTTGAACCCTGCGTCGTAACTTCGGCGCATGCCTCGGCTGAACTGAAACTTCCCAGCTATGTCATCAGCCGAGAAGTCATAACCAGGGAAGCCCATGGCCATGTAGAAGGGGTACCCCTCACTCCACTCGGGCAGCTCTGTGATGCACCGAGGCAGACGCAGGCTGAATCTGTCCAGGTGTTGAGGTGGGGGAAACTGGGAGGCAGTATGCATGGGGCTTGCCCAGTCTGGGGGCTTAAGGTCAGAGTCTTCATTTTCTGGGAGACAAACAGGAAGGAACAAAAATAATGCCAGTTTAGTACAATGGTCATTCGAGACTTTGGGCCAAAATGCTTAACCTGAGGTTCACCAAAAGTCCTAACTTTAATAAGTAACAGTCTCTCAGCCCTTATTCACGTGCCAGTTTATATGGATCGCCAAATGGAATTCTTCCAATGACCATGTGGATCACTGTCCCTTCTTTGCAGATAGGAAAGGGAGGTGATGGAACCTATGAAATACAAATGCCAAGCTAGGAACAGGCAGAGAACTTTCAGTGGAACTGGACACAGGTGTCATGCTTGGACCAAATGCATTGGAAGTCATATTGGGGTCAAATAATGCTTCTGTGAATAAGAAGCCACATGTAATCCATACTAATACCTAATATTACAGAGATTTGGCTGTGTCTTGGGCTAAATCCTATCCCATGAATCAAGGCCACTTATAGCAAAAATCACATTAGCAATGTAACTTTTTTTTTTTTTGGTACCGGGGATCGAACTCGGGTCCTTGTGCTTGCGCAGCAGGGCAGTGAAACCACTGAGCTAAATCCCTGGCCCAGGTGCTTTTTAGACACATTTGCTCAAATGTGTATTGTACCCTTTACTGCTTTTGCTGTTTGAGATGAACAGGAAGCCAAAGCAAGTAACTCTGGCAGCACATTGCTCCCAGCAGTCCTTAGTCTGCAGAGGTACAGCATGGACTCAGCATGGACACAGGACCAAAATGCCAAAGAAGCCTTATTTTACTCCATCCCTATACAAGGTCGCACATCAAGTCTTATTTAGAAACCCACAATTGATGAATGGAGACACAGAAGCCCAGAGGGGTAAAAGTTGCCTAAGGTCACACAGCTAGCACTGGAAATCCGGAGATTTTTAAACTCCAAAACCCATAATGTTTGTCTCACAGCCCTGCCTCCTTCCAGAATACCCTCCAGAATGTAAATGGAAACTGGAAATCCAGTTTTTCAGACGGATGTTGAAGTGATTTGCTTGCATTACCTGCAAAAGTTCCTTTTTGGAGCTGCCACTCATCGGAATTATGAGATTCCTCCTCCCGTTCCAGCCGGCTGATCATGTCTGGTTTAGGGAATGGGAATTCTGTTTATAGGAAATAAAACAGGTAAGAGCTGTGTGTTTCTGTCCTGGCACAAAACTAAAATAAATACTGTACTTTATAATCTTGTGAAAAGATTGCGTGAAAGACAGGGAAAAATACTTGGTAATACTTAAAATTGGACAGGAAACAGGTCTGTCCAAGGGACTTTCTGGATTTCTGTTAGTGAAGACTGGGACTAACAACAAAAGGATGGCATTTAGCAGACAAGTTGGGTGGATGCAGCCACTGATCCAGTGAACACTGAATGGTCAAACTGGGAAATCCTCCAGATGTCTCTACACTAATAAATGGGGGATCCAAATGTCAGGGCAGGGGCACCCTTTGAGGGTACATCCCCAGGTTACTGAGGCCTACAGGGTAGCAATGAAGCCTGCCTTTCTTCCCAACGAAGCATAGGCCCAGATCCATGGTGACATTTTTAAGGTTATAGTCTTTTTTTCTCCATAGTAATGGGAATGAAACCCCAGCCCCTTTTCCATTTTTTATTCTGAGACAGGACCTTGCTAAGTTGCATCATTGGGCTGGAACTTGTAATTCTACTACCTTAGCCTTCCAGAGTGCTGGGATTACAGACATATACTACCACAGCCAGGTCTATAAATTTTGTAAAAATGTGAATGCCTGGGTTAAATGAGGACAATTCTAAGAGGTAGCAGAAGTCATTAAGTAGGAAGATGTATTTATATCCTGTCCAAATCAAAAGCAAGAAATGGAATGGACACAGGTATGAAGGGGAGAGAGTCCAAGCTCAGAAGAGAAGGATGTCAGATACATCAGGGAACAGAGGCATGGAAACAATTCTCTGGGCTTAGAGCTTCCACGAGACAAAGGAAAACAAAGTTTTACCGAGGGACAGGACAGTTTCATAATTCATCCTCATGACCTCCCGGTAGAGGGCCTTTTGTTGCTCTGTCAAAACTTCCCACTCCTCGTCAGAAAAATATATGGCCACCTCATCAAACAGGGCTGGCACCTGGAAAAGGAACAGGCCTTTCAAGGCTCACAGGCACATGGAGACATAGACTATCAGAGCCCGCGGATCCTCACAGGTGAGCTGCACAGCCCTCCCTCCTCCCCTCCTTCCCGCAGGTCAGGTCTGTCACAAGAAAAGTTCTGTCCGAATTCCTGTGGCTACTGGGCTCAAGACAAGGCAAGAGGACAGACCCCCTTGTGCCTCCCCAGCAGCTTCCACTCCCTCAGGTCCCAAATACAGTGAGCAGCACTTTGAGGCGGAACCTCCTCTATTACCCATCACTAGGCTGGGGGACACTGGATGTCGTAGCCCCCTCCCTGCACACTGCAGGAGAGCAGCTCAAATTTCACTCCAGACTCCACAGGCAGGGGCCAGCTTTACCCAGAGGAAGCAGCCCCAACCCACTCAACACAATCTGTTCCTCCCTGCAGCCAGAAGACCCTCAGCCCAAGGGGAGGAGCAGGGAATAGGAATTTGAAAAGATTACTACTTCCCATGGGATCTTCATGATTTCTGGGACACACCATAGCCAAGGGCATTAACTCTTGTGTCTGACTTGGAACCCAAAGCCAGCGAGAGAAAGGGCTAATTAGAGCTTGATTTATGAAATGAGAGGCCTAGACCAGGTGGGCAGTGTTTTGTGGAGAGAAGCCCATGCCTCTACTCTACCCCTCTCTCCCTTCCTGCCCTGAGCAGGAGGGGTGGCCCCTAGCTAAAGGAAGCCAAGGCACCAAAGCCAATCCCTTCTTTTTAAAAACTGATTTGCTTTCCTTTTTGCTCTTCTTTCTTGGTCATTAAAAGTGCTACTCCAAAGTGGACCATATGCAGTGCTAAGAAACAGCCGGACAGCTTGTTTAGCCTGGTCACTTTGTAAACTGGCCTTCACAGCTGTTCCCCAAAGCTTACCACAAGTCTGGGGCATTATACTGTTCTTTCTCAGCTTCAGGAAATTAAAAGTCTCTACAGCCTGCAGCCTGGTCAGGGGTCAGGCCGCCAATCGTCCATCACTTAGGTCACCAGCCTCTCCTTCCTCACCTAAACAGGCTCACTGATCTCCCGCCCAGAGCACCTTCCATGCAGGGAGCACTCACTAGGAAAGGCCCTGCGACTGCTTCACTCATTTCCCCCAACAACCCTGTGAAGGAACAGATACACCCCAGGTGAATCAAGGAGGCAATGGGCTCAGAGAGGCCTCATTTCCAAGCTAAAGTCACAGAGCCAGCACACGCTAAGTTGAGCATCGTGATTCCAAGCCTCTGGCTACTGAGAGCAAAGCTGCCCCTAGTGTGACTAACCCTCAACTCTCCGCCACATCTGTGCTGCAGCTGTTCCTTGCTGCTTGTCATTCCCAGATATCTACCCCTCTCTGACCATTCTTCTCCCTGGGCCTCAGAAGTCCTCCCCATTCTGGGCCTGGCTAACACCCACCCATCTCCCAAGACTCAGCAAACCATCCTACTCCCCAGGAAACCTGATCTGTCCTGGCTGCCAGCAAACAATGCGTGGGCTCAAAACCATGGAGGCACCTGTGACCCTGCAGTATTCTTTTGCTTCACTAGTCCTCTACTAGAATGGGAGCTCGCTGTGGACAGAGCCTGGACTCTGTTTCCCTAAGCCTAGGTGCTTCCTGCAGCTGGCAGTCATTTGGAATGTTTTTGAATGAATGATCTAGGCAAATAATCTCTGGATTTCCCTTCTCTTGCTGCACTTGGAACCGTTTCAAAGAATCATTAAGTTTTCTCTGTCACAAAACTGAGCCAATGCTTTGGAGTAAGAATGGACAAAAATCTCCAAGTGTGAAATACTAGGAGGTAAAAATGGATTGGTTTCTGGGATTTCCTCAAGATTTCTTCCTCAATCTAGAAAACTAGACAGCCCAGGCATTTTCCACCCACTTCTGACTTCGCGGCTTTGAAACAACTCTTCCTTTGGTCTTTTCTCTCCCTGGGAAGTTCCAGATCGAGGCCATACCTATTTAAAATGTCTCGCCCTTTGCTGATAAGGAACTACACAGCTGGGCTACGCTGGCCACTGCAGAGGGTGACACATTCTGGAAAAGCACTAGGTAGAAGTTGCGCTGGAGGTAATGAGAAGGAAGCTAGAGGCTGGGAGGTGTTCACCTCCTCTGAATGACTGAGCCATGGAGGATCTTCAGACAAGCCCACATTATGTGCCGGAGACCCAGGGGGAGTGCTTAGGAACTCCCCTCACAGCTGCTCTGTGGACTGCCAGGCTCCAGCAGCCCTGCTCTGCGGGCCTCCTTGGGTGCCCCAGCCTTTTATCTGGCCGAATGTAGCAGAAGGTAAACAGGGCCAGCCCGGGGCAGAATGGAGAGGTCAGATCTGTGGTCAGCCCCCAGACATCCTTTCTTAGCCTTCCAGGTGGGGCCCTCTATCCCTGCTGGCTTCCTTCTGTCAGAAGATCGAGGGCTCAGCAGAGAAGTGCTCTTCCTTTAGGTCTTGTGCTCTGCTGGGAGGCCGGTGTTCCAACACTCACTTGCAAGGGTAACCGTACAGCCTCACAGTCACCTAGCAAGGCCAGCAGGGATCCGGGGGGAGTGAGCGTGTAGATGTGTGGAGGGAGGACTTGCTATGTGCTGGGCACTGTACAGGGGCCTCCAGTCTATTTAAAGATATTCTTTCTTTAAAATATGCTAGGGATGTGGAGATTACTACCCGACTTCTGCAGGGAAGGGAACAGTGGCCAAGTAGTGTGTGCATGGTCAGGGAGCTGGAATCTGATTCCCAAGCCCGTACTTTCTCAGCAGGCCACACAGGCCTTAGCATGGTGTCTGTGGAGCCGGAGGCTTCCCTTAGAAAGACGGGATAAAAAAATAAAAATAAAAATAAAAATTAAAAAAAAAAGAAAGATGGGATAAGGACTCATTTTTCTCCAGAGAGTTCAGACTCAGCACAGCACACCACACTGGTGGCTGGTGCTGGCCCCTGGCCTGCCATACTTCAGCAGCCTGTCCTCTGCTACTCCCTGCCTGGTGCCTCAGGTTCCTGCTTCCCGAGTGACTCCGAACTCTGTACACAGTGCAAAACCCCTCCTTTCCCTTCGGCTCATTCCACTCGTGACTCAGTTCAAAGTACGTTTTTTTGTACCTGAAATTGTGTTTCTATTCCAATTCTATGGAGCTTTACCCTTATATAGAACACAGTACTTATGTTTGAATGGCTTTACTGATTACCCTAACATAACTCTCTACAACCAAAATATAGACTTAAAATACAGATTCAATTCTTTCCTTCCCCTAATTTAATATTCTAGAGCAGTCTTTCTTAATCTCACGCTACAAAGTTAATTCTTTGTTGTATACGCATGGGGCATCCGGCATTTTGTAACTGTGTAGGTAGATCCTTGGCCTAAATACACTCCTCAATCCCCACTTCAAATCATCAAACCAAAAGTGTCTCTAGATGTTGCTAAATGTTCCAGGGCTGGAAGGGGGCAAAATACTCCAGTGGTCCAGACTAAGCCTTCTCCAGGAAATGTGTGCTCTGGGTTGAAGAAGGCCTCCTCACTCCTGGCTGCTGGAATATTCTGTATGATTAACTCTGTTTACTTCCCTGTCTTCCTCACAAGACTATGAACTCCATGAGGGTAGGGATCTTGTCTTAACACTCAGAACCATGGACAACAGGAGATGGATGGCAGACTGCCTAGAGGTCACAAGTGCAAAATCCCCAGCACCATCAAGATGTCAGGCTCCCTCCTCCAGCTCTCCTGGCTACTTCGTTGTTTCCAGGACCAAGCATGGTCTTCACCTGGCTCTTTTCTCATTGCCCCAACATATTCAGATAGCCACTTGTTTTCCATGGCTCTCCGCTCCATTTAGGTGTTCTGCACTGCTCAATTTAGTCTGAAAGCCCAGGGTTTCCAATGCTTGAGGTCTGGCTTCCAGCCAGATGGGACTGACTCCTGCCTGGATCAGACCGGGGAAGAGGACAGCGTGGGCAAAGAATACTGCTGAGACAAAGCCCAGGCTTCACGGCCAGATGGCGATCCCAGTGCCTGGCTTTGGCACTGTTTGTTTATGGAGGTATAATATACACACAATAAAATGCACTACTTTTAAGAGTACAGCTCAGGAGGCCTGTTTTTATGAACAAATATCTGCTCATGTGCGTCCTGGAGCAAAGTAGATGAGCTTTCTGTACTCCAGTCCCCTTGTGGGAGCAGGGTAGGCCAGATAACTGGGAAGTGGCAGGGTTCTGTGAATTGGGACCTCTCCTTGAAAACAAGGGATAGTATGCATTAATGACACTGATGTTTTCAAGGGAGAACTAAGCCGAGGAAGGCCGATTTGTTGCTTATTTAAAACGTTCACAGTTCATATCCAATGTCCATGAAGTCCAGTAACTACTACGAATAATTATATGTAACTATAAGTGCCTGTTCCACTTCCATCCATTTAGCTTATTTCACTTCTATCACTCTTCTCTTTGCGGAGACTAAATATCCCTGTTCCTGGCTGCTCACCATTTCAGTCCAGGCCAGGGGGACATGCAGCACTCCTGGGTGAACTATTATAAGCCTAGCCTCTCCTCATGTTCAGCTCAGTGACCCAAGTCTTATTTAAAACAGTTCCCTTCAGCCCCAGAAAGTCTGCACACATTTGTTTGGTACCTATTATGTGCGTGGCATCCAGCAGGGTGTAAGGAAAAACAGGTGAAAGACTGGACAAGGTCTCAGCTTCTGAGACTTTCAATCTGTTTTGTTTTGTTGGGGTTTTTTTTGGTACCGGGGATTGAACTCAGGTCCTTCCACTTGCGAGGCAGGCGCTGGAACCATTGAGCTAAATCCCCGGCTCGAGACCTCCAATCCCGAGACTTCCAATCTGATGACGCTATGTCTCAAGGCTGAAGGGCCTGTTCCCACAACCACCTCCGCCATTCACCATTCTTTGCACTGCCTTTTAAAGCCACAGGGCTGTTTTCTCAGGAATGCAAACACACAAGGACTGGGCTATTTTTACTTCTCTGCCTGAGGAGACTGAAACAAGCCTGGGTCCTCAGCAAGTCCCACACCTTCTTACTCACCCATCCACCCTCTGAACAGATTCGGACTTTCTGCATATCCGTGGGGCCATCTTCCAGTTCCCGGCTCCGAATCTCTTCCTCCTCTTGCTCTTCTTTCAGGGTCACGTTGAGAGGATAGGCTGTAGGCTCCATCTCTGCAAGCAAGATTGAGTTTGGACAGAGCAGGTGTCAGTGTGAAAGCCTGTGAGAGGAAGGATCAGCAACCAACAAACTTCCTTAGCGCTGAGCACTGTTCTGGCTGGAATGAATCCGGAACAGTCGGGCCTGGGCAGGACAAGCTTCAGGGAAACCACCAGGAAGCTGAAAGCTGGCATATTTAATTATGATAAGAGGGACTGTGGGTAGATAACATATCTGGCTGCCTTCAAATACTTAGGAGCGTTCTGTGGCAGACAGGCTTGATTGGTTTGTAAAGACTCAAAGGCAGAGCTGAGGCTAGTGGGGAAGAGGTTTCAAACAGCCTTTCCCAGAGTCAGGAGCACCCAAATATCCAATCAGAGGAGGGTGTTTACTTTCTGTCAGTGAAAGTGTCTGCACAGATAGGACTCTTACTCAGCTGGGTTGGCAGGAGAAGCCAGTTGAGTATAGAGGGAATGGTTCGCTGGCCTAGAATACTGTACCTATTACCTGGATTTTCCAAATTCAAAGGCGCTGTCCAGGAGCCAGTTCAAAAACAAGACAAATATAAACCAGTCATCCACCTTAAAGGACTTTCCAAAGCCCAGAGTCAGTAATACCTAGGGAGCGGTAGACTTGGATACCCAGGAAGATGCAAAACTCTGCTGGGGGTCCACCTAGATCTGTAAATTACTCCTTGTCTTTGGGACACAAATGCAAATTTTCCACTCGCCCACGACTCTGTGAGCCAGAACAGTACAAAGGGCCGAGCCCCGGCCCTCTAGGGGCGCGGGCAATTCCTAGGTGTGGACTGACCGTGCACCTCGTGGGTCACATCCTCTGGGCTTCCCAAGAATTGATCCTTTCGGAGTTCAAAATCAGCTTGTATATTTAAAAAAAAAAAGGGGGCGGAGGCAGTAGGCAGGGGTCTGGGCGGGCAGCACAGGCCTCCCGGGCCAGCCAGGGGGAAGGAGGCGGTGGCCCCGCCCCGCCCCGCGCCGAGGTGCGAGCAGCCAGGCCGTCCACCCGCGCCCCCAGCCGGCGCGCTCGGGCTCTCCAGCCATCTTGTCCCGTCTCTCTTTCTCCGCGCCCCCGCCACCTCCCGGCCGGCCCCAGCGCACCTGCCGGGCGGCCAGAGCCGGGGCCGCCCGCCTCCCCCGGCCAGCCCTCAACAAAGGCGGCGGCGTCTGGGGCTGCAGCCTCGGACCCCGATCCCGGCCCCGATCGTCCCCGCCGCGCCCGGCGCGATCCTCGCCGTCCCCGCGCGGCGCGCACTCACCCCGGGCCGGGCGGCAGGCGCGGGCCGGGCTGCGGGCGGGCGGGCGGGGACTCGGGGACTGCGGCCCGGCTGTCACGGCGCCATCCTTTCCGCCTGCCCTGCTGCCCGTGCGCGGCCCCTCGGGAGGGAGCGGGGAGGACACGTGGTGGGAGGAGGGAGGGTCCGGCCGGAGCTGAGGGTGTTGGGAGGCGAGGGGAGGAGCGCGCTGATGTCAGCAGGCCCCGTCCCCGCGCGCACTCCACCCTCCTGCCTGCGCGCGCCCGGCCCGGGGACTGCTGAGTCTGCTGTCTTCCCGCTCCTGCCGCGCGTGGACCAGACAGAGCCCGGCTCTGTTTTTCAGCCGTGGGAACATACATGCGTGTGCGCGTTGGCACTCACCATCAGTGATTTGTACTTGCTCGGCAGGCTTCGGGGAATGTGCTCTGGAGGCCAGATCTGCGAGGGAGGGTGCTAGGCGGGACGCGAGGGTGCTATCGCGCTCTTAGGTTCATAAGCTCGGGGTCCTTTGCTCACTAAATCAAAGGAGGCCATACAGTTTGGTAAAAAGGGGGGCGGTATTCAAAGCTAGCTCCTAGGCGATGGAACGGCCCATTTGCCTCAAATCACCATCTCCCCCTGTACAGGTAGGCAGGGACCTGGGCCTATTATAGTAAGGAACGTCGCTGAAAAGTGCAGAGAGACTGCAGATCTCCACAGTTGTTTTATCTCTTTCAGCCATCTTCAGCTCCTTGTCCCCTTTCTTGTGGCAAGGAAACTGGGCTCCAGGCCTCCTGGTGTGGGCACCTGCATATTTAACTTAACCAGGAAGTTTGGAGAAGTTACTTTTTGCTAAAAGAAGAACCTCTTTAAAGTTCCGTTTAGTAGTGCCAGTTACAAGGGGTCCAAGGTCTTGGGAGAAGGGTGCTCCAAATTTGGTCAGGCGAATGTACAGATTTTCGTGTTGCAAACGAGGAGAGAACTTTGTGATTTTTATAGTTGTTGCTTATTAAACCCCAAGCATACACTGCATGAGCAAAAAAATACAGAGAATGTTTAAAAATTTAAATTTATTACAGTAAAAGACACATTGCCATGGATCTCCCTCGAAATACTCCCCCTGACTTTCAACACACTTATCCCATCCTCGTTGACACTTTCTGAAGCAGTTTTGAAAGTCTTTCTTCCTGTCTTCAGTTGCACTGTCTTGGCTGCCTTAATGGCCTGAATTGAGTCAGCACATTTACCTTTCTTGGTTATTTTGACTGCATGGTGCCTGACCTGAGACCTGGTTGAGGTATGATGGAATACATAATGCAATAGATAATCAAGATTTAAAAATTGCATTTTTTAAGAAAAACTACAGCTTCAAGACAAGCCTTCTAAAAAATTTACTCAAAAAAATTCTTATAGGTCCTTCTACATTAACTTATAAATTAGGGGTTTGGACTTGTTTTTTCACCTGAGGACCCACTGTAATGTTTTTATTTGACAGAAATTTCCATAAACAGTTGACTAACAAGTTGATTAAAAAGTTGATCAAAAATGCAATGAATGTTTAGATATAAAAATGTATTACAGTAAAAAACACATTGCCATGAATTCCCCTCAAAATTCTTGTAATATCCTTGCTTCAAACACTTACCTCATTGTTCTTGTCAATAGTGTCTTTTAAGTTAAAAAAATTAAATATTCATTGTATGTTTTGATCATCCTTGTATAATATCATTGATGAAGTAGTTGTATAGAAGGATGTTTCATCTCTGAAATGTTCTAAGAAGTTCTTTTCTTGCAATTCTGTGGGCTATATAACAAAAGTGACCCAAGAACCCTGAAGCCCTCTTCATTCCAAAAAAAAAGATTCTGGTTTTGAGTTTTTGTTGGGTACTTGTGAGGCAGGAGATTAGGACCTGGCAAAACTGACTGGGAAAGTAGGCCTGACTTGATAATTACAGAATCCCGGGAACATGAGCTAAACAATTCTCTAAGCCCTGCATGAGGACTTCTTGCGAAAACTCAGGCAGGTTTTTGATAGAATGACCTCGACCTGATGTCAGCCTGAGGAGTGGATGATACCAAAATGACAGTTGACATTGAGCTCTTTGCAGCTAATGTGCCTGACTCATAGCAATGGAGGATTGACTATGCCAGCTCTCAGAGATGGGCTTGACCAGCCAAAATCCTCACCCCACCCCCTACTCTGTTAAAGAGGACTGAAGAGGCCCAGGGTAACTTGCAATGGCCCTGTTTATAGATACATCCATTTCCTGAGAGAAACCTTGGGTGATTCTGGATTCATGGGCAAACAATTTCAATTCCTTTGGCTTCTGTTATTTTGTTTTGTTTTGTTTTGTTTTGTTTTGTTTTTGGTACTGGGGATAGAACTCAGGTCCTTGAGCTTTCAGGGCAGGTGATGGAACCACTGAGCTAAATCCCCAGCCCTAGCTTCTGTTTTAACTTCCTTTTCTCTAGAAAACCCTCCTTTAGATCTATAGCTATAATTGGGATCAAGGAAAGCCCTAGTCAGAGGTTCTTTACTCCTACTCTGACATGTCACTTTGAAGGTCAAATATTCCACCATAAGTTGTTAATTGTCCCACAGTGTCCTTCTACTAGCAAAACTGGGGGCAATTCTCCAATTCTGGCAAAGGCCAAAGCAGATTTTACCTGTTGGGACTATGCCAGGCCATGCTTCTAGACATTCCTAAGGTTACCATAAAGACTTGCATTCCACTCTTGTGAACAGATGATTTCCCAGACCTATGAAGCAGTCAGGACATCAGTGACCTGAGGATGTGTGGTTCACTGATGGGGGTAGCTTTGTCCAAGGAGACTGAAGGGAAGTTATGCAGTTGTTGGTTTGCAACAAGTCATTGAAGCCAAGCCCTGTCCTCAAGGTACCTCAACTCAAAAAGCAGAGCTCATAGCTCTTACTCAGGCATTGATATTAGGAAAACGCAAAAAGCTAAATATCTATACACACTCCAAATATGCCTTTCTGGTGCTACATGCATGTAGCAATTTGGAAAGAAAGTGACTTGCTGACAAATAACCAATCATCTATAAAGCACAAGCAGGAAATTCTACAACTCTTAGAGGCAGTCAATCTTTCCAAGCAAGTCACTTTCATTCATGGCAAGGGGCCCCAAAGAGACATGTCTAAAATCTCTTTGGGAACTCAAAAGGGTGTAGGGAGGCAAGAAGGGCAGCCTTACAGTCCCTCAAGACCCTAGCCTTATTCCCAGTTCCCAAGGAACCATTAAAGTGTTTCATCCTCAAGGGACACAGTACAAAATATAAAAATCCTACATGGGAAACTATCACTTGAATTTTCAAAGCACGAGGAAGAGAGCTACTCCTCTGAACTTCTGGAAGACCTGAGGTTCCTCTTCAGAAAGTAAGGCTCCAGTATTGCTCTGGGTGCAGACAAGTAGAGTCACTAATGACCCTAATTCACCACATCTTAAATGGGCACCTACCTTGAAACTCATGTTTTTAATTGATATATAATGTGTATAATCTTGCTATGTGTATGACTCTCAGGCTCTCAATAATTTATCTAACATCCTTTTTTAGGGGGGACATACTTTCTCCTCCACAGGAAGCTTGACAATCTGACCTGCTACTCCTCATATTTGGGCTCTACATCCCCAATTTAATAGTGAAGTTACTCTCCTTCTCCCATTGAATAAACAACTTAACAGTCACTAACTCTTTTCTCATTGTCTTCTGAGAGGTTTGTTTTTTCTTCAATACAGCCAGTGAGCCACAACACCTCAAGATAGTTACAGAACGCATAACCCCCAGTAGGTAGGGGCCCCTTTCAGCAAGAAGTAGCTATATGAAGACAGAGACCTCCACTCCCTCAGCATCCCATAAAGAATGATGAGAATGCGTCTCTCAGTGGGAAATGAGGCAGGAGATTAGGGCATGGCAAAGCTGGCTGGGGAAGGAGGCATGAGTTGTTAATTACAAAATCCCAGCACACACATGCAGAACAGTTCCCAAAGCCCTACATGGACTTCTAGAGAGAACTCAGGCAGGTTTTCCACAGGACAGCCTAAACCTAATGTCAGCCTGAGAAGTAGTGAAACAAAACGGACAGTCCACATTGAGCTCTTTGCTACTGTGTTCTCTCACAGTAGCCAGCTTTCATCCTAAAAGTGCAGTTACTTTCCTACTTTTATTTGGCCTAAACTTGCTCTATAGAGCCTTTTTCTTTTCCTACCTTTACATTTAAATAAATGTAAAACCTTATTACCATTTGTACTTATTTCAACCAATTCTTTGTTCAGGACAGAAAGAACCCAAAAACCACCTCTAGACAGAGACTCGGGAAACCCAAACAGCACCTTCCAAACCTTGTTTATGAAATAATTGCTTTGACATTATTAAAACAGAAAGACTGTTCAGAGGAGGGAGATGGTGTAACCATCACTGCAAAATAGAACTTTAAAAGTTAGGTTTTTCAATATGTGTGCTATGCATATACATACATATGCATACATGCATATACACTTACAAATATTTAAGTTTGTGTACAGAGGTACATGTATATGTGTGTGTCTATATATGCATACATGCATATGTACTTGTAAACATATATATGCATCTATACATATGTATGCACACACACTCAGGAGTAACTTTTGTCCAAAAAGAAAAAAAATTATATTATA
>NW_004624826.1:4886838-4900071 GCF_000247695.1 Heterocephalus glaber | reverse complement strand
TATTATATATATATATATATATATATATATATATATATATATAAAAAACATGGCCCAGGGTCAGTCCCTGTGTGTTGAAAACAATTTATAGCAGGCGTGCTAGCTCACACCTGTAATCTCAGTTCTTGGAAGCTAAGGCAGGAGGATCGCTGTGAGTTTGAGGCTACCCTGGGCCACACTGTAAGTTCAGGGCCAGCCTGGATTAAAGAGCAGGAGCCTGTCTCAAAAAAGCCTAAAACAAACAAAACCCTTTAAAAAAAAGTTCATTTTTTTTTTTTTTTTTTTTTAGAGATAAGCAACTTCTCCAAACTTCCTCCCGCTGAGCACATAGCCAATACCCCCTCCTTTCCTCAGCCCCAAAGAAGTGACAGAATATGTAGATGCCAGCCTCAGGAGGTCAGGAGCCTGGTTTCTTTTCCACAAGAAAGAGGAGGATGAGCTAAAGGTGGCTGGAAATAATAAAGCAAGTGGGCATATCTCTCTAAGCTCCACCTTCTCTCTGTTCCTTACTATAAAGACCCTTGCCTGCCAGTAAATAGTGAAATGGTGATTTGAGAACCTCCATCTCCTCACACATAGGTTTGAATGAACCCTTTTTCTTTTTTACCCAAATGTATGGCCTTTTAAAATTTGGTCAGCTGCAAGCAGACAAACCTGAGCATGCATGTGGCCAGTAACAGTGGGGGTCAACACAGAACACCATAAAAAAGGCTGGGCACTGATAGCCAATGACCGAATAAACGGATGTTTGTCAGTGGATAGAAAATTACTAAGAATAGATACCAGAGGTGTAGATTTTCTTCCTAAGCTGACTGAAGAGGATTCTTGCTGAGGGCCGGCAAGGTGATCATATATCAAGGGTGAGGGATAAGATTTTGATCAGATATGGACAGTGATCAGACATCAGGGTGGAGATTGCTCTCTAAACTGATTTAGCAGGATTCTTGCTGAAAAGTAGACTGTGTGGGCAGAAGGAAGGTGAGAAGGACAACAGGAGAGTTTGTCAGACTTTTCAAATCATCCCTGAGACCTGAGTGCATGGTGAGAAAGCTTTTTTTCCAAGTTTTGGTTGCAATTTCTATTTCTTTACATGTGAATTTTACTTCTATATGCCTTGGGAGAAGCCACTGTAGGGCTCAGTGGCTTCTTACTACATAAAATGTAGAATGGCAGACACATCTTTGAAGCATCACCATGGCAGATAACCCAAGATAACTGAAGATCTAACTAATGAATGATTATTCAAAAATTGGGAGGGGAAGTTAGAATCTTTGTTTGTTTTAATGAATAATTCTTTTTGTGTATAAAGTTAGTATTTTTGGAGCAGAAGTGAGAGTTTAAATTGGTTGAATTCTCATGTTTTTGAAGACAGCAGGTTCAAATGGAAAGTGAGAAGGATGTCATCAAGGGAGTAGGGGCATAATTGGCATCCCAGCTTCTTAAAAAATATGGGCCATGATACAACCAAAAAGCAATATTATGTTAGGATTTTAATCCCCAAGAGTCCAAATAGTTTTATATAGCTTTGATGAGGTGTCTGTGGGAAGAGTCTAACCAGTGACCCACTTGGATTCTTATCTTTGAACTCACAGCCCTGTGATTTTAATTACTGTGTAGGACCCACCTTTTAAGGTCCATAATTGCTAACAGGACTGCCTGTGGGAGCAAAGTGCTGGTGTAGACACGATACACTACAGATGTATTCAAGTGATTCTATAGGTCATATCATTTCTCTCTGCTCAAACTTCTTCATCTGCTAAAAGAGAGTTGAGCCAGATACTTCCCAAGCCCTCCTGTGGTTCTATTTCTTAGTGATTCCATGCTCTGTAAGAAGATTCCATTTCTTTTTAACTGGGGAAGGACTGAAGCAAATCTTGGAGAGAGTGCCATGCTCTGGTAATGCAATAGGATGGAATTCTCTTAGTAGGTGGTTAATAAGTATCAGCAGAACACCTGTGTAATCAACATAATAGTTCTTTATGCTATTGGCTTGACTTCATCTTTCCTCCTGTTGAATTATTATAGCGCACAAGTACAGGGGTTTCAAAGAGCTTCAGGGCCCACAAAATACTCATTTTGAACTGTAGTACCCCCTGGTGTACACATATTACTAACCTTCAGCCACGGCTCCATAACTACTGGCACACATTCCTGTTTTCTTCAGGTCCTGTGGTAGATTAAATTAGTAGACTTAATCTTTTCTGTTCTGGCACATACCCTTGCTGAGATGTTACGTGCAGATGTGCTTCGATGCCTCTTCACTTGACCTGGACATGGGGTGTGCTTTGGCCACTGGAATGTGGGTGTAAGTGATTGTGTGTTGAGTCCTGAACAGAAGTCTTAAGAGGTCTCATGTTTCTGCTTCATCTCCAGATTTTGACCTCTTCCATGACAAAAGCCATTGAAGAGTAGTCACTGTTCTTCAATTCTCCATGTTAGAATGTGTTCCAGAGCCGTCTGGACCAAGAAGGCATTGTTGTGAGCTGAGTGCTAGTGTCTATATAGCATTGTGCTGGCCACAGGTAATTGAGACAGTGATGAAGGCAGCTTAAGACTTAGTACTCTCAGTGCTGGCCTGGGGGGTGCCATGAGGCAGGAGGAAAAAGAGTTGGCCACTTCATCGTGGATGTCCTCAGGCATGTGGGCAAGGAAATCTTGGGTGGAGAGAGGAGAGAACCAAATAGGAAAAGGAGTGTTTCTGTTGACCTTGTCCTCTGTCCTGGGATTCTGGCACTTCAGAGGGAGAGTGACATATGATTCCTTTCTTAGAAATTAATCATAAAGCTACAAGATATTCTTGGGATCTCAGTAAAATGACAGTAGATGCCCTGCTCTGGACAGTTCTTGGAAGGGTTTAGAAGTTCCTGGAGAGAAGACTTGTGGTTTGAACACCTCAGGGTCAAGGTGTGCATTAGATGGCAGTTTTCCTAGAAGAAGAAAGAGAATTGTAACAGTGTAGTGCTACCTGCTATAACAAATAACCCTCAAATGCACAATGGATCTATCACAGTAGAAATTTATTTTATTTTAATTAATTTATTTTTTGGTACTTGGGATTGAACCCAGGGCTTTTGCACTAAGTTATATCCTCAGCCCTTTTTATTTTTTATTTGGGGTCAGTGTCTCCCTATGTTGCCCAGGTGGGACTCAAACTCGTGATCCTCCTGTCTCAGCATGTTATTCCTAGAGATCTGGGATTATAGGTGGGCATCACCATGCTCAGCTGTACTTTCCATTTATGTAACAGCCCATTGTGAGTGTTACTGGAAACCTGGTAACTCTCCTCTGTGCTTTGATTGAAAGACTTCATGCTTTCTGTCTCACGGCTTTACCACAACCTAGGCCTTTGTGGTTTTCTTCATCTACCATAGTAGAGACAAAGGAGAGAATGGAAGAGGCACACTTTTTTCTTGGCTCTACAGTGACACATACCTCTCTTGCTTACATGTCATTGGTTTGGTTCAGTGAGATGGCCATATATATATATGGGAAGGGGTGAAGTTGCACTGCAGTTGCTTTCTAGTGACAGCTCCCTATTTTGGACAGGAGGCCCAGGTTTTTGTTTCTGCCACAAATATGCTTTTCTTTTGAGCAATTTAATTCTACTTTAACTCAACATTTTGTTCTACTGTCTTTTTGTTTACAAGTTTTCTGGAGAGATGTCCAATGTATTTCTTATCCTTGTTCCTCTATAGGTAATGTGTTTGCTCCTTTCTCTGGCTTCTTTGAAGAGATTCTTGTCTTTTGATTTTTTTAGAGTTTGGATATTGTATTAATGAGCAATGAACCTAATAGGAGACTATATTGTGTATATACGCACACATACATATGTACAGTATATGTACATTTACTTATGTGTACATGCACATGCACACATATACATACACATGTAATATACATATATATATACACACATATACATGCTCATATGATGGAGGCTGGGACAACATGCTTTCTGGAAGCTAGAGAAGCAAGAAAGCTAGTAATATAATTCAGTCTGTGGCTGAAGACTTGAAAACAAGCAGTGTGTGTGTGTGTTAAATCCCAAAGTCTGAATGCCTGAGAACCAAGAACACCAATGTCCAAGGGCAAGAAAAGATGTGCATCTGGTTCAAGATGAGTTTCTTATCTTCTATTTTTTTTCATTCTGCTCAGGCCCTTACTGTCTATGTTGGTGAGGGCAGAGTCAAATTATAGTCTTCTGGAAACTCCCTCACAGACACAACCAGAAATAATGTTTTATCAGCTGAGTATCTCTTAGCACAGTCAGGTTGACACATAAAATTAATCACCACAGAGGTGATATTACTGTAGATTCTTTTGGTATTGATCCTGCTTGGTATGCTCTGCTCACCCATCATCTGTGGTTTGATGCTGGTCATTGATTTTGGAAAACACTCAGCTCTTATTACTTCAAGTATTTCTTCAGTTTCTTTTTCTCTCTTCTCCTTCTGATATTTCATGTATATGTTACATTTTGTATTTTCCCCACTGTATCAGTCAGTATTTACTAGAGAAACAGATAACACAAAAAATACAAGTGTATATGAATTTTCAAGATTGGCTTACGATGGCCACCCCCAGAGTCAGATCAGGAAGAGTCCAGAGGATTTCTCTGCACACTGGAGACCTAAGGATTTAGTCAAAGGTCTGGAGTTCCCTGTAGTGCCCCGTGTAAGTCCGCATCAGGAGGCTGATTGGTCTACTCCGGAAGGCTGAAGGATCCATACCGGAAGCTGAAGAGTCTGTGCTGGAAGCCAGGAGATGACGTCCAAGGTGAAGGTGAAAATTGGAGCTCCTCCGAAGAAACAGAAGCAGATCCTCCTTCCTCATTTCCTCTTTGTCTCATCCAGGGGATGAGCTGCCCTAGGGTGGGTCTTCCTTAGGGTGGGGAATGGGTGAGCTGATGAAGTTAAACTTCTCTTAACTGAACTTCTCTAGTTGACACAATCAATCAACGGTCACACCCAGCATTCTGGTATTTATTTTTCTGTTCAGTTTGATTTTTCAAATTTTACCTTTTCAGTTTGGTTCTGTTCTGCCGATATATCTTCAAGGGCACTGATTCTTTCCTCAGCCTCATCCGATCCACTGATGAGCCCATGAAAAACATTCTTCATTTGTGTTATGTTTCTGATTTCTAGAATTTCTTCTTTCTTTGAGTTTCTGTCTCTCTGCTAACATTACCCATCTCTTCTTGGGTGTTTTTCACTTTTCCATTAGCACTCTTAGCACAATTGCTCGTAGTTATTTTAAATCCTAAATTTGATGATCCTCAAATCGCCATATCTGGGTCTGGTTCCGAGGCTTGTTTTCTCTCTTTAAACTGTTTGTTTGTTGTTTGCCTTGAAAGCATCTCTTTCATTTTTTGTTGAAAGCCAGATGTGATTGCTCTCTGATGGGAGAATTTTTAGGGAGTTGTTTCTGGGTTCTTGGTATCCTGAACAAAGAACTGAGCAGGGCAATCAATAGGAATAACAAGAGTTAAGATTTATTAAAAGCAATAGTACACATCACACGGTGGGAGCAGACCAGTGAAAGGAGCTCAGAACCCCAGTAGATGAGTCAGCTCTTAAAGACCTGGGATTATGAGAGGATCTATAACTGGAGATCAACAGGAGTCACAGCTCAGTGGGGAACCTGACTTGGCCCACCTATTGAAGAGGGTAGTTTCTGACCATAGAACATTTTTGGAAGAAGTATCATAGCATCCAAAGCCCACGGAGCAGGGGGTGTTGAGAGGGAGTCAAAAGCAAATGCACAGCTCTTGTACTTTTGGGTTTATGCATGCCTGGGGGTCTAGGTGGAGGGAGATTACCTTTATTACTTTTCTCATATTTTTACATAGTCATCCTCGTTTTGTCTGGTGGCTCATTTCTTTAAGCCATGGCTCTCTTGTTTGCTTGTCTTTGCCTCCTTCCTACCTCTACCCTTGTTGGGTAAAAGGAACTGAGGTAAACGGCCTTGGGTGTGAAGTTTTATCTATATTTGAGTAGGAGTCAGCTGCCTTCACTGTTTACTGTAGCTCTGGGGGTCTAAGACCAAAGTTTCCTCTAGTGCTTTTGTTTTCGTTTCTCCTGATGTCTTTCATATCCCTACAGACTCTTTCTTAAACTGGAGTTAAGCCTAAATTGCAGTTCTTTTTTTCTCTTTTTTGGTTCGGGGATTGAACTCAGGACCTTGCACTTGCACGGCAGGCAGCGAAACCACTGGGCTAAATCCCAGGCCCTAAATTGCAGTTACTTTAGCTGTGAGCCCCTGTTATTAGGCAGGAGCCTGACTGATCCAGTAAATTTGGAGGAGGGAGGAGAAACATACTATAATCTTACAGTTACATCTTAGTCTTTTAGTACCATGTGTTTCTGGAATGCTTCTCAGCTTCCCCCTCTTTCTCCTTTCAGTGAGACAGGAAGAGGGGCAGAAGTTGGATATTTCTTTTCTCCCAGCTCTGGTAGGCTCAACCCAAGTCTGTCAGTTCATGTGAAAGAGTTTGTCTTGAGGGTAGACTTTTGTGAAGAACAGAATGTGCTGGGTGTGAGACCCAACTTAGCAACCTAGCAATACCAGCACCATGTTGAGAACATTCTCCTCCATTTTGCAAATGTGTGACTTCCAGCTGCCCTCTGTCTCCTGGGAGAAAATCCTACCTCTAACCGATGCATGTAACTGCAAGGTAAAATAAACAGAAACTGTGTTTTAGGTGATCTGCAACAAACCGTTACCCAGGGGAATGGGAAGAACTAACTGTGCTTAGCTTGACTTCTGTAACCAGCTTCTGCAACAATCTATAACCCAGGGGAATGGGAGGAGGGACTTTTTCTGTGGTTATTCCCTTTAAATATGCAGTCCTTATTTCAGTTGGGGCCTTTTGTTCTCCGACTTTGTTGGAGTGTACATGGGTCCTGGCTGGAAAATATAAAGTTCTCCAGTGAGTCCTATTGACTGTGTCATGCTTCAAAAGATCGTCGCTAGTCTAATCCAGGAATGAGGTCCAACACTGGGCTTCTTTCAAAATGGCTATTTGTTCCTTTCCTGTAGCCAGAGTTATAATGGGAATTTTTTGTAGCCTTCACTGTGAGAAGAAGCTGGTGGAGCTCCTGGAGATGAAACTCAGACAAGTGTGGGGGTTTTCTCAGAAATTTTTATCTTTCAAGCTAGTCCAGGCATGGTCCTCGGAATGTAGTTAATTACCCTTAAGCGCTCCTACCAGGCTCTTGCTGTGGCTTCTGTTTGCACTAAACTACAATAATTATGATTTGCATGTCTCTACAGTGTTGGAGGTACGCTTTTGTCCGGTCGCCTCAGTTCGCTGATGAATCTGAAAAGAGTTGTTGATGCTCAGTTCAGCCTTTTGTTTTTTTTTCCTGTGAGGTTGGGGATGGTGATTGCTAAGCTCTTTCCCTGTCAGACTGGAGAAAGGAAGTTACTCAAGCAGGATTGGACATAAGGCTGTTGCCAACCTCAGGCTTTATCTTTCCCCCTCTGGCTGGCCGAGTTCAAGAGCTCATTTATTTTCTTTCTTTCCTTCTCTCCTTCCTTAAGGGATTTTATTTATTTAAATTTTTTATTAGTACATAGCGGTTGCATTTATCATGGAGTGCTGGTACATGTATATAACGCAGCCTAATTCTTTTTACTTCTTCCCCTCCAGTCCTCCCACTGCCTCTATCTCTTGGTCTCCTTCCCATTTGCAAAAGGGGAAGACAACTAACTTAGGTAGAAATGTTATAGGCAGTCAAATAGGGCTAGATCCTTGACAGTCAGTGCAAAAGATGAAAACACATTACAACCACGGCCGAAGACACATCTGTTGGAGACCAGGTCTCAAGATAAAGGGGAAATGACCAGACCTGCACACTTCCCCAGAGGATAAGTTAAGTGGGAACACTGGGCCTAATGAAGTCTAGATAACATCAGTCACCCCAATGGGTGAAGAAGACCTCAGGACCCATCATTTCCTACAAAAAAAACTTCATTCTTTCCATGCACACTTGTTATGTGACTTGTTCCCACACTAGATCATTATTATATAAGCAACTGTACTTGTAACTTTATTGGTTGTTCATCTCTTTAACCCATGTTGTACCCACATGGTTTTTGCTCTATAAAACTTCCTCTGAAAAGTGGGTCTTCGGCAACCCATTTGGGACCCCTCCTGTATCTCAGGAGCTGTCCTCTCAATAAATACTTCTTACTCTTTTTTTTTTTTGCTACTGGGGATTGAACTTGGGACCTTGTGCTTGCGAGGCAGGCGCTGGAACCACTGAGCTAAATCCCTGGCCCCTACACGTCTTACTCTTAACCTCTGTTGTTCCTTGAATTCATTCTTTGATTTTAGAGAACACAAACTCAGCATATCAGACATCTGACAGGTTAGGAATTACAATATTTCCCTTATATCATTTGGAGGTCCTATTTCATCTCCTATATCATCCCTGTATCACTATGACCTATCTTTTATTATGTTTCTTAAATTATTTATACTTTGAGTTTCTCATGTAAGAGAGGCCATACATTATTTAAGTCTGTGTGCCTGATTTATTTTGTGACACATTAAAACCTCGTTTTCTTTTACATCTCTGGGGTTGAGTGCAGTGTAGCTTATACATATTGGTTCTTCTTATCTCTCAGTGTATATTATGTTTACAGCTTTTCCCACTCTTCTCAAATGTTGATTTTTTGGTCCTAAACTCCATTTGTGAGACAGCATAAAACAAATGTAACATAAAAGCCTTGTCAATATTTTAAAATGGCCGTTCTATCATTTCAGTTTTCCTCTAAATATCTCTGCTTTTTTCTTTCATTCCTGATAAAGCATGGTTTCTTGTCAATTGTAGTTATTTAGGATCTATTGTAGTTCAAGGTTTTCTTGGTTTCTTAGTAATACTATAATCTTCTAAGTAATTTCCTCACATGTCTTTTTTGTTGTTGTTTGTTTTGTTTTGCTCTTTGGTACCGGGGATCAAACTCAGGACCTTGTGCTGGCAAGGCAGGCGCAGTGCCACTGAGCTACATCCCCGGCCCCCTCACATGTCTTTTGTGTGTACATATTCCTTTCTTTTTCTACAAAAACATCTCTTTATTCAAAAGGAAAAGAGAAACTGGCTCTTCAGTGGATAGGTCTTTCCTAGCAGTGAAGGCTAGAATACATTTCTTACATATCTCTTTAAAAGGAACATTGAATGATATGATAGAGAATGTGCCCAAGAACATCATTTGTGAAAAGCATCCTCAAATTCAAATACATAGTGTAGTAGTCAACTTTTGCTGCATGTGATACCGTGAGTGGAGAATTACCTGTGCTTGCATGGGAAGCTTGCCTCTGATGAGCCAGTGATTGGCACTGACAGCTTTCTCCCGGGGAGTTGCTGTTTCACACTGGTCTCCAGATGGGAGAATATGGAGAGGACCTTAGTTCAACTCACAGCCCAAACAGCTCATTGCTCAAGCAGAGCTGCCAATAGAGCCCAGCCTCAATCATCACATCTATAGTCAACTCAAAGAACATGAAAATAAGTGCTTGTTGTTATAAACCACTGGGTTTGGAGGATGGGACTAGACTGAAGGATTAGTTGCCCAGAGCAAGGCCCCCCTGCCATGCAGATCACTGGAGCATAGAAGGCAAATCCACTGAGTAAGCACATGTCAATCCTCTGCCTATGTTATGTCTACTAATGTCCCTTTGGCCAAAACAAGTTCTTCCTACCATGAGGCCAGGTCAAAGTATAATTCTCCTATAAGGGAGTGAAGAATTAGGAGCAATAATTCAATGGACAACATTATTTATGAGCCCCTTTCATACCAAATGCACTTATATCCATTCCAGGATTCCCCAAGTCTCATCTACTCACAGCATCATGTTAAGGTTCAGATTTTCATGACTTTTATCCAGTTTGCTTGATTGGAGACCTAACTGAGAAGACAAGTGCCGCAGACCAGCTGCAGTCGATGCAGGGTAGGAAGGGGAGAGGTCTCGGGCCGGCGAGTGAGAAAAGAACCTTCGCAAGCAATGTGCAGGTTCCCTCCGAGAAGTCTCAGGGTCTGATTTATTTTTATATCTTTAACCAATAGCTGGGAGGCATTGGGCGGAACATGGTTACATTTTAGGTTGCCTTAGCAATTTCTATAGAAATAAAGGTTATTTTTTACTAAACAAAGTATATTTTTCCTAAGCTGATTCACTTCATTGAACATCATGAATACATTTAAAAATTACCATTGTCCCCTTATTTACCCACACCTAAGCAGAACAGAAAGTAACTTAATCAAAATCTCTGTATCGGCGGGGATACAAGCAAGATTTAGTTAATTAAATGTCAAACTTGTGGTCGTCAGCTGGCCCTTGAGAAACTGCACAATGGTTAATATAGTTTGCTATTAGCTCTCTATTTTTTCTATACCTCTATTCATCTTGCTTAAATGTTATTTGGGTTCATGGTCCATGAGCAGGAAATGTTTACAGTACTTTGAGAAAAACTGAGTAACTTGCCTCCTTAGTGTATTTATCTGTCTTAACTTTCTTTCTACTTCCCATTTCCCACTGTGTTTTACATCTAAAATCTGTCCTTTCAATCTCTTTATAAGACCCCTTTAGTAAAAAGAAAGTCATCAATAGAGGAAAGGAGTTACAGTGTCAGGAAAACAGAGGGGGTTTTAGGAGGGGTTTCTTTAGAAGTGGGTGTGGCAATAGAACTGAGAGAAACAGGAATTTGGGACTTTTGAGCCAGATCAGATTTCAATACATCATTGCCAATTTGCCTCATGGAGAATATGTTGTTAGTCACAAATACAATGATTCCTGTGACCAGAGTAACAATTGTAAACATTAGGGCAAGAAAAAAATAAAACCTGAGGGTGCGATGTGTTCCACCCTCCTTTTCCCCCAGCTGGAACTTTGTCAAGCAGCATTGGAGGTTGGTCGGGCTTCGCCAGACAAGCTACCTCTTTCCCACCCTATACAGAATGGTGTGACAGTGTGAGGACAACCACAATAAATCCTTCCATTTGGAAAGGGGGAAGACTAGGAGGTTGAGCAGTCATATTTATAGCAATTTTGAAAGCGCATGGAACAAATGTTGTCTTAGCTCCCTGTTCTGGGAGTAGAGAATGTCCCCCGATTGGGCCTTGGGTGGGTCTTCTCCCAGGATTGACTCCAAAGTGCATTGTTCTTCAGCACTTCATCTTTGCACTCTGGTGGTCCTTCACTTTCTATCGCTCTCTTTGGACTCCTCAGAGGAAGGTGGTGGGGAATAGGCCCCTCTTGTTGGTGGAACAGCTTTCTCAGCCTATCTTCTGAGTTCAAAACTTGCAAGCCTGCAAAACCTTTTACATCTTGAAAACAATCAGTCGATTTTTTTAATCCAGTTTTATGGGGTACTTTTTGCCACTATAGTTCTCTTAAAAACTGCAAGTTTTCTGTTTCATTTGCCCCACGCCACATCTACTTTTCTGAAGTTATCACTTTCTTTTTTTTTTTGGTACCAGGGATCGAACTCAGGACCTTGCACCTTGTGCTTTTGAGGCAGGCACCGGAACCACTGAGCTAAATCCCCGGCCCGAGTTATCACTTTCTTAACCCAGCTAAGGACATCTTAGTCACTTTATGCTTCTGAGACAAAGATTTTAAAATTCCCAGCAGCTCTTTTTTTGTTTTGTTTTTTTGAGACAGGGTCTTGCTATGTAGCTTAGGCTGGCTTTGAACTCATTAAATTGCCTAGGCTGGGCTTGAGCTTTCCATCCTCCTGTCACAGCCTCCCAAGTGCTATGATTACAGGGATGCATCACCATGCCTGGCACTTAGCAGGTCTTTTGTGTAGCCAAAAGGTTGTACTCTATGGTACCTTGGTTCTTCCAAGACCTCCAGTGGGCACTCTTTTGATTTGGTCTTTATCTTGAGGCAATGAATTAATCTTTTCTTGAGCTGTGTTTTACTCACAAATACAATTTGATGAGACATAGATTCATTTTTCCAACTCTGCAAGTTCTCTGGTCTCCACACTGCCTCTAAGTTTGCTCACAAACCAGCCAGTTCTTTCCTCAGCACCCTCCTTGCCCTAGTACTCTACCAGATGGAGCTAGTGGCAGCTAGTTCACAATCAACAGCCTGCCTCAAAACCATTTCATTAGCGGTCTTTGCTGCCCAGAGCAGCACTGATCAGACCCAAAGCTCAGCTTCTTCTCATTTGTCTACCTTTCCTGTAATTCGCCCTGTGCTGCCATGGCTCGCAGGAGACTAGGACTTACTGCAGAGGTTCTGGTAATGTCCCCTTCCCCTGTTCCCTACATTTGGTGCCCAATGTGGACGTGAATCGGATCCACAAGTGAACTCGCCTGTGAGACAAACTCGGAGTAAAAGAGACAACACACGGATCTCCCAGGACGATTTCTGGACTCGGACGAGGGACACTGATGGTAAGAGTGTCCAGCTGGGGATAATTTTCTATCTTTGCTGAGTTACAACTATGGGTCAGTCTCTGTCATCGGAGCAGCGTAACTTTGCCAAATTACTTAAGTCGCTGTTAAAGCAAGCTATGTACCCAGTACCTAAGGATGCTGCAATAGATTTGTTAAAAGACATACAAATGTATGTCCCATCTTTTCCCCAGGAAGGGACAACTAACTTAATAGAATGGGAATGTGTAGGTACCGTTCTCCGTGAGGCTTGGCAAAGGGGTGATCGTCTCTCCCCGCAAACGCTCCCCACTTGGGCCTTAGTCCGCTCTGCTCAGAGGTCAGAGTCGCTAGCCATTTTATTTGTGATTGAAAACTTCCCTCCCCAACCTCTTAATATTTTAAGTGGTTCCTCTTATGCAGTTTGGTTGACTCAAAGACTGGAAGGAGCTATGGTCTGCTCTACCTTAGAACCTAAATTATTAAACTTGTTTTTTAAGATTACAAAAGGCCATAATGTCAAAAAATTGCTCCTGCCTTAATAACTTGGGGGAGAGGTCTTGTCTGTGTCCTAACAGATAATGAAAAAACCTTGTGGCTGCCCTCCTGGAATGTGAGACTGCGGGTCACACTGGTGGAACCACCAACATCCCAAAGACCAGGGATAGCACCCCACTGAGAGCCATGAGCCAGCAGCACCTGAGTGACCCACCTGACCAGCAACAACCAACAAATCCACAGCGAGGTCCAGGACTGAGATGATGCTCCCAGAGGAATAATAATTATAGATTTATGGTAAAAAATTTATAAAGGTGGGGGACAACTTGAAAATGTTCTTTTTAT
>NW_004624826.1:4849524-4886549 GCF_000247695.1 Heterocephalus glaber | reverse complement strand
AAAAGATATTCACCTATTATTAAATTGGCTTACAGATAAATGTTATTAAATTAAAAGCATGCCTTCCTTCCCAGGTTCCTAATTGATCAAAGTGCCACCGAGATTTATTTTATAAAAGTAATGTGTATTGTCACCCACATGCAATAATCAAATTGCAATAAGCAGTTGTAAAATAAGAAGATATATATATTCATATTTTTTGTTTGTCAAAGTAAATAGAGACTGTGGGTACTCCCTTTGGTGAATAAAGAAGTGGCCACCCAGAAAATAATTATTCTGGTCTTAATTCACTAAAGGGACCCCCTAGTAATTTTCATAATCTTATGGGAGACACACCACAACAAACATTGTCTCAATATGTTATTATAAATTGATTACATTGGTTATCATTGAAATTTAAATTCTAAATATGTTATTATAAATGGATTACATTGGTAATGATTGACGTTTAAGTGCTAAATATGTTATTATAAAATGTTTACACATTGGTTAAGTTCTGAATATGTTATTGTGATATGTCTACATTAGTCATCTTCAAAAGATTAATTTCTGTGGTATAAACAAAAAAGTGTTATTAGAAAGATGTTTTTGGTACCAAACTACATTGAAGAACATAATGTTTTATATAACTGTAATATTACTGCTCCTTTTCTGGTGTACAAAAATGTATTCATGCCCTCTAATTGTATGGGTCTTCTAACATTGTTTATGGTAATAACCTTTTGATTCAGATATTTGCCCTGCTCTTATGCTCCAGCCACCTATGATAATAGGCACACTTGTAGGCTGATATATTTTTCTTAGATGACACCCTATAAAAAGATAGCTACTCAGGGATTCAACCACAAGAACAAACATGATTGGCAATGATAACAGTTTTTAAACTATATTTTTATTCCAAAATGCTTAATATCCAGGTAAAATTATAATAGTTGAGTTTACTCCTCCTCTTACAATGCTAATGTTATTGATCTTCTCTTCTGGGTGTTCAACAACCAAAGTTTAGAGACCAAAACTGAAGAGGTATCTGGGCTAAGAAGGCAGCCAATATTTTGGCCCTGGCCCTCCAAGGTCAACAACAATAGCAAAAAGATCCAGGACATGAGGGAACCATCTCCAAGATCCTGCATTTTTGGTGAGTCACCCAACCTCCTGAGCAGGGAGGTTGTTGAACACCAAAATGTTATGATCCAACAAAAAGTGTGCCAAAGGAATGTCACCTGGAGGAAAAAATCTCCCATGCTTTCTCAGAAGGCAACATGGTCAGGCAAGGCCGTGACACATCCTGATGGCTGACAGTGACAGAGGAGCTAAGAGGCTCTATGCATGGTTCCAAGACAGTGGCTGTGGAGACTTAATTGACCTTGTTAGATAGCAAGAGATTGACTTTATTTAATGTAGGTCTCACCGTAACTTGGTCTTGAACATCCAGTAGAGAGGTATAACTAAAGACAATAGTTATTTGAGTTCAACAAATGTTTTAAGTTTTTTTAGCCAACATTTAAAAAAAAAATCATTCGATTTTTCATCCTTTTACAGCCCCAATTAATAGAAATTATGCTTATTATAGACAGCTAAGCCAGTCCTACACACTATAGATCCACACAATATATAGGATCAAGCTATTGTTGGGTGTGCTCACTTTTCCTAAAAACACCTTCACATAAAACAAAAAGAAAGGGAGATATGTTGGGAGCAATGCTACATAATTATAGGGAAAAACCGTTTGAGTAGGCCTAGTTCTCCTGCCTACAGCCCAGCTAGGACATTCCAGACATAACTGCATTTTGGCCTCGGGTCACAACTGAGACCTCCGTGATCCCCGGATGCCGTGATGCTCCAGGACAAGACCACACCTGCGGGAGACGGCAGGGAGGAACCAAATCTTCATCTGCATAGTTCCTCATTGTTCTTAGATTTCCACTGCCCCCCAGTCTTTTTACACCTTGTTTATCCCAATGTGAAGTACTGAACTCTGCTTTTCACTTCTTACATCTGTTTCCCCATGTACTGAATAAAAAGTGCTGCAAGTTAGGGGGTCTTTGTCTTTGCTGCCCAGAGCAGTACTGATCAGACCCAAAGCTCAGCTGCTTCTCAAAAAAAAAAGAAAAACACAACAAAACCATTTCATTAGGAACAATATCTGTCTTTCAAGTAATCGCAAGTGGCAATTTTACCAAATGTTCTATTGCTACCTAACCCAGGTATCGCTTTCCAGATTCTCATAATACTTTGGGTGTGACTTGCTACCCAGTCCCAAACATACCTTGAGGTCTTTGTTACAGTGCCAGCCCATTTCTGCTTACCCATTTCCCTATTAGTTAAACCAACCACTGGTTTG
Source organism: Heterocephalus glaber (assembly GCF_000247695.1). The sequence continues at coordinate 4,884,208 of NW_004624826.1, read as the reverse complement.
CCATATAACAAACCACACCAAACTTCATGTCCTGTAAAATAGGTGTTTATTTTCCTGCTTGCTGGCCTGCCTGTTCACTGTTGTCCAGCTGATCTTAGCAGCCTTAGGAATGCTCAGGTGCATCTGCTTTGGGTTCCAGGTCGAAGGAAACTTTTCTCTTGGTAAACTAGTGGAACACAAACACAGTGCAAGGCTTCCCTTATTTATTCAGATCCCATTTGCTAAAAACAGTCACGGGACCAAGCTCACAGCAAGGGGCAGAGGCACCCTGCCTTCCTTGAGGCTATAGCAAGGGTGTGGCACTTAATGTTACCACAGAAATGCTAAGAATAGGGCTAAGTAATAATTTACACAAATCAGTATTTTTCTTTTTGCTGTAGCTCCCTGACGTTAGATGGGATCCTGATTGATGCAGTGTTAAGATTTGGAGGGAGGGGAAACATTCTATGATCCTGTGGTTACATCTTAGTCTTTTAGTAGCCTCCATCCTTGGCCTATGACCGTCTCAGTTTTCTCTTTCTTCCCCCTTCAATGAGACAGAAAGAGGGGTCTAGATTGAGTATTTCCCTTCTTCCAGTTCTGGTAGGCTCTCATACACCTAAGTTAGTTAGGGTGTGATGAAATAGTTTGTCTTGAATGCAGGCTTTTGTTAAGAACAGAATGTGTTTGGCTTCTTCCCGAATAGCTATTTGTCCCTCTCCCATTGCCAGAAACATAAAGGGAATTTTTTTTTAGTGTTCTGTACCCTGACAACCTCGTGGAGCACCTGTTGGTAATACTTTGCTTGGGGGCTTTGCTAACCCACCCCTGGAAGGAGAAAGTTAACTCAAAAGGGGCCTATACTGCTCCTACCATACTGGCTTCAATGGTGGGCTACTGTGGCCAGTAAGCCCTGGTGTATTTTCTTGTTTTCCCTCTCTCTCTCCCTCTCTCTTTCTCTTTCTTTCTCTCTCTCTTTCTCTCTCTCTCTCTCTCTCTCTCTCTCTCTCTCTCTCTCTCTCTCTCTGATAGCTTGCCCTGCAGTCTCAGTTTCGGATAGATCTAAGAGTTATTGATTTTTCAGTTTGTTCAGCCAATTTTCTTATCAAAGTGAAAGTGACCACTTAAACTCTAACCTGTTGGATTGGAAACTCATTTTCTTGTTTGGAAAAAATTATTTTACTCATGGAGTGGGATAAAAGTCACCCAAAATTCTCATCACACATTTAACTATATTTATTTATTTATTTATTCCACACATTTAACTATTGACCACGGTTGTTTCTTAGGAGTAGAAAGCCATCAAAATGTAGCTCTGTGGAGATGACTAGAGTGAAATAGGGGTGAAACCTAGCATTTTCTCCTTAGATGTTCCAATTTGATCTAAGGAGGGGATTTAGTGATTTTGAAGGAGTGAATAGAAGCTTATTTGTTGGAGAGTTTTCTCTGAATACCATTGCTCCCAGTCTAGCTCTACTAAGAACAATTCTCTGATGAGAGATTGCAATGTTTGTGTCTTAAATTTCCCACTAGAAGATCCTGAATGCTTTGGAATCCATATCAGCAGGGGAAGAATGGACATCCAATCGCAAAATTACAAAAATTAAGTGACCTGGATAAAAAGGCACCTATGAACAAAGTTAAAAATTTCTTTATGAAGTGATTTTAAACCAGTTTTGACATGTACTTGGTGGAATCTTTAAAGTTCCAAACCTTAAGCTTGGTAAAATAATTTTGTCCTGTAAAAAAAATTTAAAGCAAATGTGAACAGTTGTCTTGCGGAAGTCATATAGAAATAATGGTCCCGTGTATGTTTCCAATCTGATGGGTCATTCCTTGAAATATGTCACAATATCTCTCATTTACAACAGTGAAACAACCTTCTCTTTACTTTGTGTCTCCCTCCACGTACCATTTCTTTGCTGTCTTCACCAGAGAACCTTTGAATTCTCCATTCTCATGGTCTCCTATACCTCTCTCCCTCCTCCTTTTTAATACTCTCCAGTTGTTCCTTCTTGCCCAGTGTTCTGCAGCAGAACTTGTCAAGGTCATCAGTCAAATCAGAACCGGTTGAAGGACCAACCGGTTCTCAACCTGCCTTTTATTTGACTACTACATTTCCTGCCCTAGAAGAAGATTCATGTCTCTCTAGATCTGTACCTTGTGATGTTCCCTCCCACATCAACTCTGGATTTGGCCATGGGATTTAACTAATGGGACATCAGCAAGTCTAAAGCAAGCAGAGGCTTGATCAGTATTTGTGGCTTGGTTCTTGCTCTTTTGGAACTAGTTGCCCAGAAAAGGGGTCTGGGCTGTTGGAGAGATCATGCGATGGAGAACCCTAATGCAGCTGCCCACATAACCACAGACCAGTGAACAGGGCCATGAGCTGACAACCAGCTCCCAGCCAACCTCTGGCTGACTGTAACTGCATAAGTTACTCCAAGCAAGACTTGTAGAGGTTCTGCCTACCTGAGCCCAGCTGGAACTGCTGACCTAAAGAACCATGAGCAATAAGTGCTTTAAATCTCTATAGTTTGGAGTGCTTTTTAATGCAGCAATACTGATATATTGACTTATCGCCTGTAATGGCAAAACTGACCATAACTTACTGGTATGTACAGATGTTTATTTTAACTATGATAAATATAAGTAACATGCAATACTGGGCATGGTGGTGCTTGTCTGTAATCCCAGCACTCAGGAGGCTGATGCCGGAGAATCACTGTGAGTTTGAGGCCAGCCTGGGCTACATAGTGAATTCAAGGCCAGCCTAGGCTAATAGCAAGATCCTGTACCTCCCCAACCTCAAATAAAACATAAGAAAAATAACAGAAACAGAACATTCTCACCATTTTTAAGGAAGCAGTTCAGTGGTATTAAGAACACTTGCATGTTATGCAATCTTCACCATTGTTCATTTCTAAAGCTTTTTTATGTTTTCAAAAGAAACCATTATACCTATTAATAACTTCCTATTCCCACTACCCTATCCCCTAGCAACCACCATTCTACTTTCTGTATTTGTAAATTTGCCTGTTAGAGGTATCACATAAAAGTGGAATTACTTGTTGTTTTATGTCTGGCTTATTTCACTTCATTTAATGTCTTTGAGTTTCATTCATGGTGAAACATGTCAGAATTTCCTTCATTTTTGAGGTTGAAGACTATTCCATTGTATATACCACATATTGTCTGCCTATTTATCAGTTGATGGGTAGTTGGATCATTTTCACCTTTTGGTTATTGCATAGTACATGAAGATTGAATTAAAAGTATCTTCTTCAATACCTGTACCATTCTTGACTTCCAGGATAGTGCTCCTACTATTTTTCTCCTACTACTGCTTCATAACTTTCTTTAGTATCCTCATATGCTATGCCTTTGAATTGAATGCCTTGGAACTCATCTTTTCAATGTCTCCATCTACACTCATTTTCTTATTTCCTGTGTTGCCCCGGTTTTAAGTACTTACATTTGAAATGAGACCCACACTTTTGTTTCAGCTTGGACATATCCTCTAAACTGTAGACTCCAGGAATTTTTATTTGGATGCCTAACAGGTATCTCAAACTAAATCTGTCTAAAGATGAAATTTGGATGCGACTACCAAATTCTCCTGGAGGCTTGTAATCTCATTAAGTAACACTTACAACCTTTTGTTTTCTCAACTCAAGTTATTCTTGGTACCTGCCTTTCTCTTCCACCCATTAGGAATCCATATCCAAAATATATCTAGAGTCTGTCCTCTGGTTAGCATCCTAGGGTAAAAACTGCCATCATCGTCACTGAGGTCATGGTCCCTAACCTCATGGCTGCTCAGCTTGCCTCTACTTTTATCCCCTGCAATTTGTTCTCAACATAGCAGTCAGTGTCAAAAAAAACCCTCAGGTTTCTTCGCTGCTCAAAATTCTCCAGTCAGTATAGTAAAACCCACAGTTATTACTGTGACTTTTAAAGTCTTTTAAGGCTCTCCATCTCCTCAGTCCACCACCACATCCTCTTCTTCAGAGCTTTGGCATCTACTATCCCATGTCCCTGGACAAATCTTCAGTTTATCAGATCACCATTCAAATGTCACCATCTGGATGTGGCCTTCCATGACTACTTTTTATAAAATAGCACCTTTCCCACACCTAATAGGCTTTATCTCCCGTATTTTGTCCATCATACTTAAGGCTATCTGGAATTATTTATATTTACTTATTTATTGATTGTCTTCCCACTGGAATGTAAGATCCATGAGTGCAGGGACTTGGTCTGTTACATTAACTGCTGCACACCTGGCAGTCAAAATAGCACCTGGGAAACAGTACACCCTCAGTAAATTACAGTTGAATGGATGAAGAAGTCATGAGCAACTCTCCCTCCTCATGTAGGTAATAGAATTTAAATCTGCAAAATAGACCTTCGGGTAACAGAACAAGTTGGCCTGCAGAAAGCATTCACTTGAGGTATAGTTATTAGAGTGTAGAGAGCTTGAAGGAGAATACATTTCACTTAGTACTTCATTTACTACTTCTGGCAGTAAAGTACAAGACCATTTGTTTATTGCAGCCACTCTGATCTGTGCTACACAATCAGGAATTTTATTGCCCTACCATTCACTGGTGTAGTGGTTGAGAAGAGGGGAGGGAAAGAGACATCAAAGAATAAAATTTTAAAAATTAAATATATACTCCTAATACAAATATAGAATGAATACAATGATTTATTAAACTTGTTAACAAGGGAATCTGCAAGGTAGTAAAGCTGGTGGCAAGATTATTTTAAATTAAGCCACTAAATTTGACACTGGGCATGGTGGTGCATACTGGTGATCCCATCCTTCTGGGCAGCTGAGGCAAGAGGACAGCAAGTTTGAGTTCACCTTGGGCAATTTAGTGAGACTGTCTCAAAACAAAAAATAAGGAAAGGGCTGGCTGGGGATGTAACTCATTGTGAAGGTCCTAGGTTCAATCTCCAGTACCATTGCCCCCCCCCCCCCCAAAAGAGTTTATTGCCAGGTTAGATACAAATGAGGGTAACCCTGGTTAACATCATGCTAGTCAATGAAACTATAATTTTTGGGTTTTCTTTTCTATAGTATAGAAGATATTTGCAGCTCAACTGGAAGAAAATCTATAGGTTATCATCTAACCACATAGTGTCTGAGCTCTAATCAATTATAAATAGCAATCTTGTTTATCTTTTCAAAAAACCAACTGTTTATTTCATTGATTCTTTTTTATTTCAGTGATTCTTTGTATTGTTCTTTTAGCCTCTATTTCATTAATTTTAACTCTACTCTTTATTATTTATTTCCTTCTATTAGTTTTGAGCCCATTAACATTGATGGTTATAACTGATAGGTATTGACTTATCATTGTCATGCTGCTTTCCTGTTGTTGGCTCTTTTTTATTTTTTCCCCCCTCTCCTTTTAATTTCTTGCCTTGCCTGATGGATTTGCTCTGTTGGGCCTCATGGAATTATGACCTTCATAGTCTTTTTCTAGGATATTTTTTAGAATTGTTTGGAATGCCGGTTTGGTATTCATGAAGTTTCTCAGGTGTTCTTTGTCATGGAAATATCTTATTTCCCCATCAATTTTGAAAGATAGTTTTGCAGGATATGTCAGTCTAGGTTGGAGGTTGTTTTCTTTTAGGGCTTGAAATATCTCACCCCAGGCTCTCCTTGATTTGAGGGTTTGTGTTGAAAAGTCTGCTGTGATTCTGATGGGCTTTCCTTTGCATGTGATTTGTTTCTTTTCTCTAACTGCTTGTAGTATTTTGTTCTTCTGTTGGGTTTCCAGGATCTTGATTATTATATGTTTAGGTGTAGATTTTTTTTGATCATGGCTAGTTGGAGTCCTATATGCCTCACTTATCTGTATGTCAAATTCTTTCTCTCTGTTTGGGAAGTTTTCTGTCATTAATTCTGTGAACAGTTTTTTTATGTCATTTGTACTTTCTCCTGCTTTTTTGTGGACTCCTATCAGTCTTATATTATTCTTCTTTGCATCATCTAGGAGCTGTTGGGTTGATTTTTCATGGTCCCTTACTAGTTTTAAGAGATCTCTCTTTTCATGGTCACTGACCACCATCCTGTCTTCTACATCTGATATTCTGTCTTCAGATTGGCTCAGTCTGCTGTGTATACTTTCAATAGAGTTTTTAATCTCCTGGATATCTGTTTGAATCTATTTCATGGTTTCCATTCCTTTTCTATGTTGGGAATTCATGGTTTCCATCATGGTCCTGAACTCACTATTTTTTTTTTTAATCTGTTTTCATTCTAGAGTTTCTAATCATGTCTTTCATTCTGCTCACCACCTCTGTAGTTACCTGGGAAATTATTTCTGTTTTGAATTTTTCTAGAGCCTCATTCATCTGTTTTGTTACTTCCTGTGCTATCAGTTCAGGGTGTCCAGGTAGTTGATTATCAGACTTTTCCACCTCGTTTCCCCCAGAGTTTGCCTTTGGTGAACTGGAAATCTGGATTTGAGCCTTGTTAAATGTCTTCTCATTTCTATTTTCATTGTTGGTACTGTCCTTGGTTTAGTTCCTGGGTCGATACTTTGATATTGGTTATTGTAGGTATCTTTGTTGCTTGTATTTAGAACCCTAATGGAATGATTGCTTCTCAAAGGTGTCTCCCAGATATAGCTGGCCTTAAGGTTTTGAGTCTCTAATGACTTTGGGGCAATCTCATTTTCATTATACCAGAAGGATAACTGATTAGATCAATCACAACACCTTATCCCAAGTGATACAATCAGCAATAACAATAATATAAAGTACAGATTAGAAAATAACAATTTGTGGTAGTTATTAGTTTATCACCTTTAACCATGTGAATTAAATCAAAATTGAGGACCAGCACAAAATATGTTTGTAGTGAATAGACTCTATAATATAGCAACTTTACCCTTCGGGATAGGGACTTAGAAGGAGTTGGGGAGGGAGGGATAGATAGGTAGAAGGAAAAGGAAAGGTTAGAAGTGAGGCCAGAGGACACAGGAAGATCACACAAACTCTAGGGAACTGTTGAAGAAAGAGGAAAAGACAGAATGAAAGAACAAAGACAAGAACAGAGCAACCTATCAGCAATAGGGAAGCTAGAAACTGTATTCATTTTCCTTGGAAACTAATGACAATTGAGAGAAGGAAAAAACAAGAAGAAAAGAAAAAGAAAAAATCTGAATTAGGGTAGGAACAGTAACAAAAAGGGAGATGAAGAACAATGTGGGAGAGCAAGAGAGTGAGAGAAAGAGAGAAAAAAAGAAAAAAAAGAAAAAGAAGAAAGAAAAATATTTGAAAAGAGTAGAAAAACAAATAAAAATTAAAAATGAGAGAAAAAACTAATTTTGAAAATGAAAAATAAAATATAAAAATGAAGGACCTCCTTCAAGGTATGTCTCTGCTGTCACAGTAGATAACATGGGCCACAGTGTGCGGATCTATGTCAATTAGTCTCAGGAAGCCAGCAGCAGACCCCTGAGATCCAGACTGATTTCGGGCTGCAAGTCCCAGTTGAGCTCCCTGACCTCCTGCAGAGTTGAACTCTGCAAGGTTCTACTGCAGGTTCCAGCTGCCCTTCCCCTGAAGATAGTCCAGGTTCCGATGGGAGGTGATGATCCCTCCAACTTACCTAGCACGGTGGTCTGGGGTGCCTTTATTGCAGAGATTCTTTCCACTTTTCCAGTGGGCTTCAGTTTTTATCAGGGATCCTGAGAGAGGCCCTCTCTCTGCTCACTTCTGCTCTATCTTCTGGAGCTCAGGACAATGGCCTTTATGATCCCCTGTGCCTCTGGGGTGTGGATCCAGGTATAGGAGGCCAGAGGTGGGGGGCAGCTGGGTGGTGCTGCAAATGTCCACCCCTGGCTGGGAGGCCCAGAACGGGGCAGTGTAGCTTGGTGGCTCCAGGTGGTTCTGCCCCTTCTATTAGTTTTGGATTTAGTTTGTTCCTTTTTTCAAAGACAAAATGCCCCATTATGTTATTTATTTTATTTGGAATTGCTCTTTTTTTTTCTTCCAGTACTGGGAATTGAACCCAGGGCCTTTGCTCTGAGTTATATCCTCAGCTTTAAAGTTTAAAAAAAACAACAGTTTTCAGATAGGGCCTCACTAAATCACCAAGTTGCCCAGACTAGGCTCAAACTTGTGAACCTTCTGCTTCACTCTCCCAGAGTACTGGGATTGCAAGGACATGTCCCCATGCCTGGCCAGATTAAAAAAAAAAAAAATATATATATATATATATATATATATATACACACACACACACACACACACACACACACACACTAAAAGCTGTAAACTTCTCTCTCAGAACTGCCTTTACTGTCTTCTACAGATTCTGGTATATAGTGTTTCCATCATCATTTGACTTTAGGAATTTAAAATTTCCTCCTTGATTTCTTTAACTACTTCCTTATCATTTAAAAGTGTTTCATTTTATTTCCCTACCATTCACTCTACATGGGTTTATCTAGTTTCTCTTGTTGATTTCTAGTTTCATTCCATTGTGATCAGATAGGATGCATGAGATTATTTCAGTATTTTTGTATTTGTTAAGGCTTGCTTAATGACTTAAAATGTAGACGATTTTGGAGAAAGTTTTGTGCACCGTTGAAAAGAATATATATCTCACTGTTGTTGGATGGAGCACTTCAGATATTTGTTAAGTTCATTTGCTCTATAGTGTGGTTTAATGCTGATGTTTCTTTGTTGATTTTTTTTGTTGCAATAATCTATCTATAGATTGATAAATCCTTCACTAAATTAACCAAAAGAAAAAGAAAAAAAGACTCAAATTAAAATTGGAGATGAAAAAATCTGTTGTTTTGTTTGTTTGTTTTGTTTTTTTGGTACCAGGGATTGAACTCGGGTCCTTGTGCTTGCAAGGCAATCGACGGAACCACTGAGCTAAATCCCCAGCCCCCAAAAATCTGTTTTATACCAGATATTAGTGAAATCCAAATTATTAGGAACTATATTGAAAACTTATATTTCAAAAATTGGAAAATATGGAAGAAATGGATATATTTCTAGTTACATATGACCTACCTAGAGGATATAAAAACTAAACAGATTAATAACAGACAATGAGATTGAAGCAGTAATAAAAAGTCTCTCAGCAAAGAGAAGCCCAGGACTGGGTGGATTTATTGCTGAATTTTACCAGAACTTTAAAGAAGTGACACCAATGGTCCTCAAACTATTCCATGAAATAAAAAGGGAAGGACTACTTGAAATTCTCTGGAGGCAATATTATCCTGATATCAAAACCAGATAAAGAAGTAACAAAAGCAAACAAAAAAAGAAAACTATAGACAATATCCTGAATATACATAGATGCAAAAATGCTCAATAAGATTCTTGCAAATATAATTAAAAACACATTAAAAAGATTATACACCACAATTAAGCTGGTTTCATTCCAGGGATGCAAACTAAGATCAACATATATAAATCAATAAAAGTAAAAAAAAAAAAAAGTAGTACACCACATAAATAGAATCAACCATAAAAATCACTTAATCATCTCAATAGATAAAAAGCTTCCATAAAAGTTTGACATCTTTTCATGAGAAAAACTCAGAAGAAAATAAATATAGAAGGATATTGCTTCAATATAATAAAGATATAGAAGACAAACTCACAGCCAACATCATACTAAATGGGGGAAAAACTGAAAGCATTTCCTTTAAAATCAGGACCAAGATAAAGGTATCTACTTTCACCACTTATGTTCAATATAGTACCTGAAATTTTAGCCAGAGCAAGTCAAAGACGTAAAAGGAACACAAAAAAGAAGTTAAGAAGTTAAGTGATCCCTGTTTTCAGACAATTTGATTCTTTACTTAAAAGACTCTAAAAATTCCACCTGAAGAATTTTAGGTCTGTTAAACAAATTCAGCAAGGTGATAGGATACACCTATCTTTTAGAGCATCACCTTGTCTTAGACACTTCACCTTGTCTTAGACATTTGAATAAAACAAATAATCTAGAAATAGAACCACACATACATGGTCCACTGAATTTGAAAGATTATTTAACATTAGCATTTTATAGAATATAAACTCAATTCAAGAGCCGAGGAAAAGATAGTGTTTTTAGCAAATGGCACTAGAACACCTGGTATCCGTATATAAAAAATTAACCTCAACCCTTTATTTCCATACATAAAAATAACTTGAAAGGATCTATGAACCTAAATATGAAAGCCTAAAAGTATAAAACTTTAAGAAGAAATTATAAGGGAAAATGTTTATGAATTTAGGGTAGGCAAGAACTACCTAGGATACAAAAAAAATGATGTATAAAGGAAACAAATTGATAAATGAGATTTGATCAAAATTTGGAATTTTAAATGACATTGTTAAAATGAAAAGCAGTTCTTAAACAGACCATATTTACAATGCATATAACCTATGACCAGAATATATAAAGAACACTTACAGCTCATTAATAGACAACCCAATTAAAAAGCAGACACAAGAAGACGATAAATAGCCATTACAGCCTAGTGCATAGTCTTAATATCTTTGTTGAAAATCAGTTGAAAATCAAATGTGTGGGTTCACTTCTAGGTTTTGTAGTCTGTTGCGTTTGTCTATATGTCTGCTTTCATGCCAATACTATGTTGTTTTGATTACAATAGCTTTGTAGTATATGTTGAAGTCAAGTAACATAATGTCTTCTGCTTTTGTTCCCCTCAGGATTGCTTTGGCTATTTGGCTTTTTTTCTGTGATTCATATAAATTTTAGGATTATTTTTCTACTTTCATGAAGAATGGCATTGATATTTTGATAGGGATTGCATTAAATATGTAGATCCCTTTGGATAGTATGCACATTTAAACAATATTCTTCCAATTCATAAACACAAGGTGTCTTTCCATTATTTTCTGTGTGTCTTCTTCAATTTCTTTCTTTCTTTCTTTTTTTTTTTGGTGCCGGGGATCGAACTTTGGTTCTTGTGCTTGCGCAGCAGGTGGCAAAACCACTGAGCTAAATCCCCGGCCCTTCTTTAATTTCTTTCATCAACGTTTTATAGCTTGTATTCTAGAGATTGCTTTTGAATTTCTTTTTCAGATAATTCCTTATTGGCATACAGAAACAATACTTATTTTTGTGTGTTGACTTTCTTTTTTTTTTTTTTTGGTGCCAGGGATCGATCTCGGATCCTTGCGCTTGCACAGCAGGTGGCAAAACCACTGAGCTAAATCCCTGGCCCCTGTGTGTTGACTTTCTATCCTGTAACTTTGCTGAATTTATTAGTTCCAATAGTTCTTTTTGGTGGCATCTTTTTTGAGTTTTCTCTACATACAATCATGTCATCTGTAAATAGTGATAATTTGACACTTCCTCCTTTCCAATTTGTATGCCCTGTGTGCTTGCCTGATTGCTTTGGCTGTGACTTCTAGTAAAATATTGAATAAAAGTGATAAAAGTGAACATCTTTGTCTTGCCCCAGAACTTAGAAAGTTTTCAGTATTCCCCTATTTGGTGTAATGCTAGCTGTGGACCTGTTATATATGGCCTTTTATGTTAAGGTATGTTCTTTCTATATTGAATTTGTTCAGAGCTTTATTTTTAATCAAGGAAGGATGTTTAATTTTATAAAATGACATTTCTGTATCTCTTGAGATGATAACATGGTTTTTGTCTTTCATTCTACTGATACGATGTATGGCATTTATTGGTTTTTCTGTATCACATTTACTGACTTTCATAGGCTGAAGACTTTTTGCATTCCTGGATGAATCCCACTTGATCATGGTGGATAATATTTTTACTGTACTGCTGGACTCAGTTTGTTGGTATTTTATTGAAAATTTTTGCGTATAAGTTTATCAAAGATGTTAGCCTGTGGCTTTGTTTTTGTTGTGTCCTTATCTGGTTTTGGTATTGGGACAATACTGAGCTTTTACAATGAGTTTGAAAAAATTTTCTTTTTCAATTTTTGTAATAATTTGAGAAGAATTGGTGTTACTTCTTTAAATGCTTTGTAAAATTCAGCAGTAGAGCCTTCTAGTTCTGATCTTTCTTCAATGGAAGACTTTTTTTTTTTCTTTTTTGGTACCGGAGATTGAACTCAGGTCCTTGCGCTTGTGCAGCAGGTGGTGAAACCACTGAGCTAAATCCCTGGCCCCTAGAAGACTTTTTTTAAAAAAAATAACTGATTCAATATCATCACTAATTATTGGTCTGTTCAGACTTTCTATTTCTTCATGATTCAAACCTTTAATTTGTTATGTTTTGTTATTTTGAGTCAGGGTCTCACTATGTAGTTTAGGCTGGCCTTGAATTCAGTAGGTAACCCAGCTGGCTTTGAATCCATGGCAGTCCTCTTGCCTCAGCCTCCCAGGTGCTGGGATTACAGGTGTGTGCTACCATGCCCAGCTGCATGATTCAGTCTTAGTAAGGTGGATGTGTTCTTCTAGATTATCGCATTTCTTGGGATGTACTATAGTTGTTCATAATTGTCTCTAATGATCTTTTGTACTTCAGTGCTGTCAGTTGTAATGTTTCCATGTTCATCTCTGATTTTGAGTCCTCTCTCTTACTGTAGCTAATGGTTTGTCAACTTGGTTTATCTTTTTGAAGAAATACTTTTTTGTATCATTGCTTTTTTGGGGTTTCTTTCACTATTTATGCTCTGATCTATATTATTTATTTCCTTTTACTAATTTTGGGTTTTGTTTGTTCTTTTTTTCTAACTCCTTGAGGTACAATGATAGGTTGTATATTTGAGATCTTTCTGATTTTTTGATATAGGTGTTGATCCCTACAAACTTTTCTCTTAGTACTACTTTGGTTGGGTCTCATAGTTTTTCATACATTTCATTTCCATTATCATTTGTCTCAAAAAATTTTTAAATTTCCTTCTCAGTTGCTTCATTGACTCATTGGTTGCTCAGAGGTATGTTGCTTAATGTCCATGTATTTGTTATAGTTTATATTTTTGTTATTTATTTCTACCTTTATTGTCTTCCTGTTAGAAATGATACTCAATATGATTTCCATTTTAAAAATTTGTTTTTTTGTACCCTACCATATGACCTATCCTAGGGAATAGTCAATGTGCTATTGAGAAAGATGTATATTTTACAGCTAATGGATGGAATGATTTGTAGATGTCTTCTAGGTCCATTTGGTTCAGGGTATGGTGAACTCTGTCCTTTCTATGTTGATATTCTGTCTCTGTGATCCATCCATGCTGAAAGTAATGTATTTAAGACCTCTACTATTTTTGCATTAGGTTATCTCTCCGTTTAGGTATATTGATATTTGACATATTTATATGATTCAATGTTGATGCATATATATTTACATTTGTTATTTCCTCTTGCTAAAATAACCCCTTCATTACCTTTCTTATGTCATTTTAATGCTTTTGATTTTAAATCTATTTTATATGACATAAATGTGATACTCTTGCTTTGTTTTTGACTCCATTTACATGGAATATGTTCCTATGTTTTCATTTTCAGTCTATGTGGATCCTTAGAGATAAAATGAATTTCTCATAAAAAGCATATAGCTAAGCCTTGTTTATTTTTTAAATCCAATCCCTTCACTCTGTCTTTTAATTGGAGAATTTAATCCATTTACATTTAAAGTAATTGTTGATAGGTAATTTCTTATTACAGTCATTTTATTATTGTATTATAGTATTTTTATAGCTCCTTCTTTTCTTTCTTTTTTTTTTTTGTACCGCAGATGGGTACTGAATTTAGGACCTTGTGCTTGTGAAGCAGGTGTGGGGCCACTGAGCTAAATCCCTGTGCAACTCCTTTTCTTTATCCATTTTGCAGGGGGTTTTGGCTACGTGAATTATCTAGTAATATGTTTTCTTTCATTCCTTGCTTATTATTTTTGGTGTATTATTAAAATGTTTTACTTTGTGGTTACCATGAGGCTTACAAAAATCTTTTGATTGTCACAATCTATTTTGAAATGATAGCATCTTAGTACTGATCACAGAGATAGTAAAAGAAACAAAAAGATGAAGAAAAATATTAATAACATTGCACACTTGCTGGGCATGGTTGCACATGCCTGTAATTCCACACTGAGGAGGCTGAGGCAGGAGGATTGCTGTGAGTTTGAGTCAGCCTGGGCTACACAGTGAGTTCAAGGCCAGCCTGGACTACATTTACCAAGACCCTGTCTCAGAACAAACAAAGAAACCCAGAAAAGAACAAAACCAGAAACAAAACTCTACACTTGCACTCTATTCTTCCCCATATTTTGAACTTTTTTGTGTCCCATTTTACATCATTTTGTATTGCTTATCTTTAACATATATATTTTTAATTATTTTGTTTTAGTTGTTATTCTAATGATATAAATTGTTTACATTTACACTTAGAGCACTCAATTTTTATGTATAGAGTTACTCTTGTCAGTGAGTATTATACCTACCAATGTTTTCTTTTTACTGGTTAATATCTCTCATTGGAAGAATTTCCCTTGACATTTTTCAGATGGTGATAAATTCTTTCAACTTTTATTTGTCTGGGAACGCCTTTATCTCCTCTTCATTTTTTTTCTTTCGAGACAGGGTCTCACTATGTAACTCAGGCTGACCTTGAACTCCCTATGTAGCCTAGGCTGGCCTCGAACTCTCAGTGATCTCTTGCCTCAACATCTTGAGTGTTGGGATTACAGGTGTGCACCACCCTACCGAGCTTTCTTTTTCCTCTGTGAAGAGTAAATTTTCTGGGTATTCTTGGTATTCTTGGTTGGCAGGTTTTTCTTCCTTCACACTAGGAATCAATCTCTTATCCCACTCTCTCCAGTCCTGTAAGGTTTCTGCTGAGAAGTCTGCTGTCAGATGAATTGGAAAAGTTACGTTATTTTTTTTCTCTTGCTGCTTTTAGAATCCTATCTTCAGTCTTTGGGAGACTGACTATATGCAATATGTCTTGGGGTAGACTTAGCTGTCTCAGATCTGACTAGAAACTTTGATCTTCCTGCACCTGGATATTTGAATGTTTTTCAAGGTTTGGGATATCTTCTGTTAGGGTTTCTGTGCATCAGCTTTCTACCCCTTTGCACTCTCAAGTCAGTCTTGAACACAAATAACTTAAATATTTGTTCTTTTATTATTGCCACATAGTTTCCACAGGTATTTTTTAGTTTTTCCACGCCAATAGTAAATTCGCAAATAGCCTGCCTTTGGTCTCACTGAATCTTTCTTCCTTTTGATCAAGTCTGCTATTGCAGTTGTCACATTTCAATTTTCATTTTGTGTATTTTTCTGTTCCAGGATTTCTGTTTGACATTTAATAATTACTTCACTCTCTGTTAAAATATCTGATTACAGATTTTTTTGTTTTCTTAAAGTTTGTCAAATTTCCTTAAAACAGCTATTTTGAATTCTCTGTCCAAGAGTTTGCACATATTGGTTGTTTAATGGTCATTTTTGATGCCTTATTTTGTCTGTTAGATGGGTCATGGGTCTCTGAAAGTTCTTGATGCTTATTGGTGTACAACTATGCCTGTGGATCGAAGGATTAGGTGTTTATTACAGTCTTTGCCATCTTTGTGTCTGTCTTTCCAGAAATTCCGAGCAGGCTGTTCATCATTTTCTCTGAGCCTATGGCGGTTGCTACCACTCCAGTACTAGATGGCGCTTTAAATCCGGGTTTCCCCTGAGCCCATGGTTGGTGTGTTACCACTGTTTCAGCACTAGAGGGCACCCAAGCCCATGTTTGTCCCCAAACTACAGTTGCCACATTGCTTCAGATGGACTGGAGTTAAAGTGATTTCTATTTATTAATTTAGAATCCTTAAAAAAAGGACTTCCAATTATAAAAAACTGTATGACTTTATTTTCAACTCAAAAAATCAGAACACCCAATTTGATAGTTACAAGATACGGTAGCTTATTTGAAACCAAGGTCACCTGATAATTGTGAGTGATACGCAGTATTAGAGTAAAATCTCTTCTAATTTAGTCATTCATTTAAGATTTCTTTTTTAAGAAATTTTTTTGTTTTGAGTTGTGTATAATGTACTATCATCCTCAGAAATGCATGCAAGCAGGGAAATTAGTATGTTGCTAAACTAGTTCTAGTAGACCCTATAATGTGTTTTGGTTCTGAAGCCTTTCAAATTTTCCTCAAATGTTTGGAACTGTATTCTCTTCTCTGACCATGAGTAAAAAACTACTAAAGCAAAAAGAAAGTGGAAAATGGTGTGATGGTGCATGCCTCTAATCTCAGCACTCTGCGAGGCTGAGGCAGGAAGATCACAAATTCAAGCCCAGCTAGGGCAGCTTAGCAATTAAGGAGACCTAGTGAAAAAAAAAAAAAAAAAAGACTGAGGATGTAGCTCAGTGTGAGGGCTCTGGGTTCCAACCCCAGTTCCCTAGTGTAAGGGCCCTGGGGGAGAAGGTGGGAAAAACAAGGAAAGAATTGCATTTTCTCACATAGCTTGTCCTTCGTAACAGAAGTTATTCACCATTTACTAAAAGAAAAATGAGACTTAGAAATATGAAGAAGCAGATTCATGCAGTTAGTGGGAGCACCAAGTAATTCATTTTGCAAGGCAGTTTTTCTTTGTTTCTTTTTTTTTTTTTTTTGTAGTTGAAAATGACATGTCACTGCTTCCATCTGGGGTGACTCAGCAAAGCAGATGGCCCATAAATCCTCTTCATCTCTGGTCCTTGTGTCATCATCTTAAATTCATTAGTATATCTCAGGCTCTTGAAAATTGCCTGGCACATGGTAAGGGCTTATTAGATGATGGATTTTACTTTTCTTATCTCCTGGCCTGAGGTCCCCCCTTTGCCTTACTGATATTGGTGGTCTAGATGTATACAGGCTTTAATGCTTCACAAAACTTTCTCACTGTTTTCTTTTATTTGATCCTTGCAATAATCCTAAAAAATTGGCAGAACAGGCATTATTTTGACAGGTAAGAACACTGTGGCTTGGGTAGATTAAGTGGCCAACCCATGATAATGCCAAATAGTAAACAGCAGATGTGGAATTAAAATACAGGCATCCTGGGTCAGGAATTTAGCTCAGTGGTGCCACCGCCTGCTTTGCAAGTGCAAGGTCCTGAGTTTGATCCCCTGTACAAAAACAAAACAAAAACACAGGCTTCCAGCCCCACTGTGGACACTGTTGTTTTCCCTCTGCACGGTCTTCCTTTTTCCTACACCACACCTCAGTAAGCATAACGCTTTTCTTTCCCATGTCCATTCCAGCTTTCCCAACTCCTTCTTTTCTCTCCTTCTCAGATTTTCCGATTTGAGCAAGGAGCTTTGGGAGATCAAAGTGCCAGGAGCTGAGCCCCACACTGCAGAATAAGGGGCCCAGGTGACAGACCTCTCTGTTCCCACTCTGGTAGGAAAGGAGCCCAGGCAAAGGCTGGAAGTGGGAAGCAAAAGTAAAATTCATGGTAGTGAGTTAGGAAGCAAGCACCAGAGGAATTCATTTCCCCATTTGTTATTTGTTTTTAGTTTATTGAGTTTATTGGTGTCTTGTAGGGATGTATTATGATCACATTCATCATTGGGAATTTGTGCCTGTACATGATATGTCTTGGTTATTTTTTCCCCATTCCCCTACCTTCCCTTTAACCCCTCCCTATTTACATAAGTTTTGTTCCCATCTTTCTTTCTTTTTTCATTTTTCTTCTTACCCTTCTTTCCTTTCCCCGACCCCCTCCCTAGTGCCCCTTCCCCTTTGAACCTTTTCTTCCTATTTCACAATGTCTATTAGGCATTTTGGTCCTGATTTACACTTTCAGTTTCTCACACCAGAGAAACTATTCCGTATTTACACATGTGTGTACTATTTATTTCACTTAAGAGTATGACCTCAATATGCATCCATTTATGTATAAATGTCTCTAGTTTATCTTTCTTTATGGCTGAGTAGTACTCCATTTTATAAAAAACCCCACATCTTCTTTATCCAATCACCAGTTTGAGCTGTTTCCAAGATTTAGCTATTGCAAACTGTGCTGCTAAAAAAATGGGTGTGCATATATTGCTGTGGTATGATGCTTTTGATTCTTTTGGGAATATAACCAGAAGGAGAATAGCTGAGTCATATGGGACCTTTAATCTTAGTTTTTTGAGGTATCTCCACACTAATTTTCACAGTGGTTGCACCAGTCTATACCCTCACCAACAGTGGAGAAGGATTCCTTTTCCCACAGCCCCTCCAGCTTTTGTTATTGGTAGGTTTCTTGATAGCAGGCATGCTTTCTGGAGTGAGATGGAATCTCAACATTGTTTCCATTTGTATCTGTCAAATGACCAGTGATGTTGAACATTTTTTTCATGTTTATTTGCTGTTTCTACTTCTTCATCTGAGAAATGTCTATTCATTTTAGATGCCCATTTTTGGATTGGGTCTTTATATTTGGAAGGTATGATTTTTAAAAGTTTTTAATATATTCTAGATAGTAGACTTTTGTCTGAGGAACAGCTGGCAAAAATTTTTCCCCCATTGTGGGTTGTCTCAGCTCTGCTGGTCGTTTCTCTTCTGTGCAGAAGCTTTGTAATAAGATGAGATCTCAGTTGTTGATTCTTTGTTCTAGTTCCCGTGCTACTGAGGTTTTGTTCATAAAGTATTTTCCTGTGCCAATATCTTCAAGAGTTGAACCTAACCTATCTTCTAGCAGGTTTATTGTTTCTGTTTTGATATTTAGATCTTTGATCCATTTTAATTTTAGTTTAGTACATGGTGAGAGACATGGGTCTAGTTTTAGTCTTTGGCATGTAGAAACCCAGTTTTTCCAGCACCATTTATTAAAGTGGCTATCTTTCCTCCAGTCCTCGCTTGTTATTTGTATTGCCACTGGAAAAAATACTGTAAGGATTCTGAAAATCAAGGAAGGATTATTAGAAATAATCAGAATCTTATCCGTAAAAATGCATACCATTCATATTACAAAAAGAGTCTGGACTTTATTATCAGATACCTCAAGGATCTAATACTAACTCTGTTATCGATGAGATTTTCTTTTTGGCCTTGGAGACATTGCTCCTTACCTTTCTAGCCTCATTTCTTCATTCTGTGAAAAATAAATAAGCTAATCTGCCACAGTACTAACTGCCTCCCACGGTATCTTCAACAGATGGGCACTCTGTGGAAAGACAGAGGAAGATCAACAAGGGAAAGATATTGTGGTCATGAAAAATACTTAATGAGGGGCTGGAGGTGTAGCTCAGAGGTAGAGCAATTGCCAAGTATGGGCAAGGTCATAGGTTCGATCTTTAGTCCTGCAAAAAAGAAAATAAAACTGCACACAATTAAAAAAAATGCCCAATGAGAGGCCCCCTTTATGGGAAACTATATCCACTTAATAACATTTTATTTACCATTGCATATATATTCCTGAATTTTGATACTTGTATATTTCAAACACAAATTGATTATGAAAATTATTGAACTTGTCCTTAAGAGTCATTGCCTGCTCAATTCCATAACTACCAAGAGGAAAGGCAGCCCTGTTTCAGAAAAGGAAAAGTCTCTGCCTCATGTGTGAGCCTGATAAGAACCAAAGAGCAAAATGCTCCTTTGCTCACTTTGTGTTCTCTTCCCACAGATGCTCAGTCAGCGTTGCAGTGACCAAGGGAGGCCTCTCAGAGTGACTGACATTTGACACGGATGTGGGTCCAGAGTTGCAGAAAGAAGGGAAGGAGTTAGTGAATAGGCCTCAGTGTATCCTTTAGAGGCCTGTAGATTTGTAAAAAGGATCAATGGCTAGAGCACTTGAAGGGAGAGAGTAACATAGATAATATAGGTGAATCCAGAAGAATGTTCAAGATAAGCTCAGAGGGAAGGAGGACATTTGGTGTGAACAATTAATTACATTTATAATTTATGGAAATTTCAGAACACTGTAAATCTGATGAAAGTGTAAAGACACTTATTATTAACTAATAAAAATAGCCTGGCAGTGACATCATGAATCTGTGAGACATTATTTCATCCACAGAATTATTGGGTTAGTAAAAGAAAAAAGTGCAATGTAGGTAGATTCTACTGGAGCTCAGTTGCTGGGGAACAAGCTGCTAGGCAAATACTTGCCTTTGGTAAAGGTTGCATCCAGCATATTCTTAGGGGCTGCAAAAACTTTATTGCCAACTTCGGAAGAAGAAGAAATAAAAGATAAGGCCAAAACTACAGAGCAGAAACATGGTTTTTGGGCATGTGGAGCCTGAGTCTTTGTAAATAGGGAAGGGTGGAGGGGGTGAAGGGAGGGCTGGGAATGGGGAAAAAATAAGAACCAAGATGCATCATGTAAAGGTACAATTCCCAATGAGAAATGTAAATGTGTTGTATACCTACAATGTACCAATAAAATTAATGGAAAAAAGTAGTAAAATGTAAGGAACAGGGGAAGGGGATGTTACTAGAACCTCTGCAGTAAGTCCTAGTCTCCTGCGAGCCATGGCAGCACAGGGCGAATTACAGGAAAAGTAGACAAATGAGACTGAGAAGAAGGAAGCTGAGCTTTGGGTCTGATCAGTGCTGCTCTGGGCGGCAAGGACAAAGACCCCCTAGCTTGCAGCACCTTTTATTCAGTACGTGGGGAAACAAATGTAACAAGTGAAATGCAGAGTTCAGTACTTCACATTGGGATAAACAAGGTGTAAAAAGACTGGGGGGCAGTGGAAATCTAAGAACAATGAGGAACTATGCAGATGAAGATTTGGTTCCTCCCTGCGGTCTCCCGCAGGTGTGGTCTTGTCCTGGAGCATCACGGCATCCGGGGATCACGGAGGTCTCAGTTGTGACCCGAGGCCAAAATGCAATTATGTCTGGAATGTCCTAGCTGGGATGTAGGCAGGAGAACTAGGCCTACTCAAATGATTTTTCCCTAGAATTATGTAGCATTGCTCCCAGCAGTAAAATAATTAGGAAAGGTTAAGTTTAAGATATTTGTAACCTTTGTGTTTAATACAATTTTTTTAAGTTTAGTTTTTAAGCTGTTGAACAACTGCTGGCCCAAGTCCTGGCAATCTAACAGTTGGCTGTCTTGAGCTGGCATATGCTTGGGGAACAACTCAAATAATCAGGTATCAGGTTATTTATAAAACATGAGTTTGGAGTTATCTCATATAGATAGCTTTGGTAGGAAAGGAAATAATATGACTTGTATTTAGTAGTGCAACACTGAAGAGAGAGTTATACAATTTAATTCCACCAAAGCTGTTAGATTAGTGGCAGTATAGAGATATGTCTTAAGATCTGTCATTGTCTTTATAGCTCCCTTTCCTCCACCTCCCAGCTTTCTGAATACATTTTTTAAAAGGCAGTTTTGCCGAGATGTAATTCATATAACCTAAAATCACCCATTCTAAGAGTGCAGTTAAATTATTTTGCATTGCTCCTTTAACTGACCTTCTCAGAAGCTTCTCCTACCTTTTTCTCCTCTCAGGAAGAAGACTAAGTTAAACACCATGTTACCGTAGGTCTTTCACACAATAATAACTTTTTCAGTACAATTAATCATGTTCAGCAAAGTAGATTTCCCCCTGCTTAAGGTGAAAGGAGGGAGCCTGACAGAGGGATGCCAGGTTATCAATCAGCAGCTGAAGCTGCGTTTGGTATTAGGAGTCCCTGAAGTCACCCCAGTAATAGCGAGATAATATTTTATTGAATTTCAGGCACTGTGCCCCACCAGTTGTCAGCTTGGGCTGGGGAAATCAAATAAACTGTGCAGATAGGACAGGGAGCTAAAATTTACTCTGAATTTATACATTAATCTCTTAGTACACATAATATGCATTATATGTGCACTATAATTAATATTCCTCATTTTATAGATGAAGCAGTTGAAGCTTAGAGTGGGAAACTTGTCTGACAGCACACAGCTGGTGTGGGTCATGTAGGGCTCCTTGGTCTGCCGTGGTGCTACAGAATCTATGCTGGTAAGGCACGTGCTCTCTACTCTCTTGGAGAGACACTGTGGGCAAGGAAAGCAACTTAAACACAGAATAGGTTTTTGTTTAGGAAGAACAAATTGCTGCCTCTTCCACAGAATGAGCCTGGACAGGTTATTAAGGGATTTCTCTTTTCACGCATCAGTGTAAGGCATGTAGCTCTGTATACTTTGTGCTAACTCCAATGGCTCCACTTATCTGCCTCATTAATTTTTTTGGTCTCCAATCTTCTAATCTCATTTTTTGCCAGGATCCCAATCAACCAGTCAATTTAATGTCCATTGTAAAGAAGTCCAAGTAGATCCCATCTCTCTCCTTCTGTACAAAGTAGCTCACGGTTCTGTCCATTGCGAGGATTTCACTTCCCTGAGGTCCTTCCAGATCATTCATCGTCAGCTTGTACCAACATATCAAGGTAATCCATCTGTGGGCCGGGTCTGAGATTTTCTTTCTCCGCCTGTTGGTTGTACATCCTCATCCCCTACACACATGAGGTAATTTGAAGTACAGATGTTTACACGTCAGAAGTAGAGGCCACTGGGGCCTGGACCACGCAATTTATTTATGTTCTTTTGATGTTTCCAGGTCAGCTCTCATATGTTTTATTTCATTTGTACAATGAGTGACTGCTGTGCTTTTATCATTATGACACAATGGATCTGCTAATTCTTAGCTCATGAAGGGCAGCTTTTGTGGCATATCTAGGTCATACTGTTTATATAGCAGAGGGCAGAAATACAGAGAGCAAAAAGAACCAATATATGTGCACTTAGGATTACTGGTCTGTCACTTGGTGTACACTTCACTCACATTCCATTGTTCAGAGCAAGTCACCTTACCAGAGGCCCCTGCAGTGCATCCTGATCTGCTCAGTGCTATGATGCAAGGTGAGAAGAAAAACCCAGAGACAGAGTTAAAGAGACAGATATGGGGAGCCAGGGTGTCCAGTGCTTGAGCAGTCAGAGGATTAAACAAGCAAAGGCCCTGAACATCCAGAGCCATAAATATCAATATTTATTGGTGACATCATAGTTAGATTGAGGTAAAGGAGTTACATGAAGGGACTACATGGAGTTGCCATAGATACATTGCTGATGCAGGCAAAGCTTATAAAGGAAGAGACAAAGCATTTTTTGAATTAGGAACACAACAGACAAAATACAGGTTGTGGTTAATAATTAACCTTGTCTTTTTAGTAAAGAAGATTTTAACCCTGGAAACAGAATTTGGGTAAGAATCATTCTGATCTCAGTACATAGGCTTCAACCAGACTCACTTTTATAAACAAGCCAATTTTGTGGGGTTAACTCTATACAGCCTGCACTGCTTACAGCCTGCTTTAGGCATATCAATAGGGCAGTCCCCCATATAACCTAACTAAGCCTGACAATGGAACATGGACTTATGTTCATCCACAGAGAGCCCAGGAAAATGGAGGGTTGTGTCCTGCTCTTACAAGGAAAGAAGCAGACAAGTGGGAGCAAAATGGCAGTCTGCCACATTCCTGAAACTTTCTTGACCACTCTGCTCTATCATGAGCTCTTCCTATAATATGTTATCTATACCGCTTAGACTTTTTTGCTCACTTATATAAAGTTTGGATATTATTCTTTCATTTAGGTGTACTATATTTTTATCTTCCTAGTAAACCAGAAAATAGGATCCAGGAATTATATTTCCCTTAAATCTTTTAGCACAGTGCTAAGAGTACCTTAGTTCTCCAATATAATTAACTAAAGAGTTGGTAGCATCTATATGATAAAATAATCAGCCACATCAATTTTCATGCAGTAGCTCTATGATTCCTGAAGTTTCACTTAAGAAGGGTTTATCTATTATTTTACATATATGAGAAGTGACCTCTTTTAAAGTTGGTTCAGAAAAGAGCAAGTTAAGGAAAGAAACAAAGAGTCTCATTTACTCATTCAACAAGTATTTGTTACAGAGATTATACAAACCATGGAATGATTTCTGATCACTGCAGAGAACAGATTCTGATATCAATTTTTAAAAAAGGTGTAGTGGGAAAGATATCAGGGATATATTATCCTATTCTTGCATAACATTGGTATGGAAAGTAAGCTTACATTTATCTGCTAAGCAGCAACATGATAGTATAGTTAGACACAATGTATTCAGATTCTGCATTTGGCAAAAAATTCTAGTCAATTATTACCAGCAGCTGTTAGGCAAAGGAGACAAGTCTGTGAGGAGATTAAGCCAAATGTTTTTCAGCCTCTAGCTGCTATGGGGTTTTCAGTTTTCTTTCTTTTCTTCTGCAAAGTGCATTAACACAAGAATAGAATTTGTTCATATAGTTCTGGAACTTGGTTCTTTATTATGCCATCTTGTAACGCAATCTGTGGCTGAATGTGACTCTGGCTGGCTTGTACGTTGGTGGTCTGATCTGTTCTGGGTGCCCTGTGGTGGCAACAAGTACACCTGTTTCCATGGGGATGAAGAGGGCTCTGGCAGCATCAATGAGGTTGCTGTTCTCTCGCATCTGTGACTTGCCCACTGACCTGGAATAGTGACAAAGATGAAACTGTCTTTTTTTTTCTGAGACAGGGTCTCTCTATTAGTTCAGGCTAGCCTTAAACTCACTATGTAGCCCAGGCTGGCCTTGAACTCGAGGCCAGCCTCTGGCCTCAGTCTCCTGAGTGCTGGGATTACAGGCATGCACCACCATGCCTGGCTAACACAGATGGTTTTATAGTCAGAAAGACTTGGGTTTGAATACTGACTACCTCACCACTTAGAAGTTGCATGACTTTAGGCAAATTAGTTTCCTATCTGCAAAGTGGGGGCAAAACCAATTTTACTATAAAGGGCCGCTGCAAGCCCCAAGTGAAAAATCTATATTTGCATCTATATCTGCTAATGATTACTGCCTTGTCATAATAGGCACCAAATAACGATTAATGTATGTCTTTCCCAGCCCCTTTACTTCTCATCTGAACTACTTTTTCTTTTCCAGTACTGGGGGTTGAACTCAGGACTTCGTGCTTGCTGGGCAGGCACAGTGCCACGGAGCTGCATGCCCGGCTCTTCCTCTCAACTCCTTTTGAGACAGGCGAAGCCAACTGACCCCAAATGTAGCTTTTGCAGTTACACCTTCAGACGCTGATGACATAGGATCAACTAGAAACAAACACCCTCTCCTCAATTCGTACTTACCAAAATGCTATCCTTCCTTTGAGATTCACCAAAAATACAGCTTTCTCTTTATCATAATTATTATATTTCTTAACATTTTATAGTCTTATTTTGCTCGGTATTTCAGGCAAGGGTATTTTTTTTTTTTGGTATTGGGGATTGAACTTGGGACCTTCAGCTTGCGAGACAGGTGCTGGAACCCCTGAGCTAAATCCCCGGCCCTAGGTAAGGGTATTTTGATTTCCTAAAGAGAGGATAAACTCCTTAAGATCCCACAGTCTGTCACGTACTTCAGTTGAGTCTCCCTAAAAATCTAGCACAGGGCTGGGCACATGAAGACTTAAACTATGTAGGGATTTGAACTACAGCAAAGGCCACTGGAACTTAAAAGTAATGCATGGAATGACTATTTGTCAGTGATTTAGGGCTTGGAAGATCACATCAAGAGTTCAGTTTAGTTAATGCTGCATCTGAATTACCCAATGCATTGGTGAATTTTTCAAGACCCTTGAAATGGTTTTTCATTGAAACATACCATGTTGATAAAAATTCTGTAAAGAATAAAATTCACTAAAAATATGCATAGAATAGTTTCAGCCCAGCCAGAAAATTTTTTTCTTCTGTAAAATGTTTTATTTAAAAAATTAGGTTAATTGTAGTTATTAAAAGACATTCAACCACCTCTGTATCCCCTTCTGAGAAAATTCATCCTGACTGAACTTAAATCTTGATTTTTCTATCCCTCTTTAGCCAGGGTCACCATTGCATCTGTGCTGGGGATATAGATGCTCCAAAGTGACTCAAAAGTGACAGAAGCCATTTCTCTTATTTACCAAAGCTAGGCATTTTAAAATTTATTAGCATATGTTTGCGGTATGTAATGTTTATGTTCTTTGTGGGAAGTTGGCACATGTACATAACACATCTCAATTTCTTTTCTCCATCCATTTTCTCTTCCCTCCTTCCCACGTCCATCCATCTCTCTCTTTCTTCTTTCTTTCTTTCTTTCTTTCTTTCTTTCTTTCTTTCTTTCTTTCTCTCTCTCTCTCTCTCTCTCTTTCTTTTTCTTTCTTTCCTTGGTACATGTTTGGAGTACATAGTGTTTTCATGCCTTGTGTGGAGTTGGTACATGTACATAACACATCTTTTAATTTTTTAAATATATCTTTGAATACATAATGAGTACATTTTTCATGGAGAGTTGCTGCAGGTACATAATATATCTTAATTCTATTTTTTCCCTTAGCCCTCCCAACCCTCCCTGCTCCTTCAAACTCTTGGTCTCCTTGGCATTTGCAAAAGGTCTAATTTAATTTTTTTCTTCTTCCGTTTAAAAAAATTTCTCTTTCATCCACTATTCCTTTCCTCTTTGTTTCCCTCCTCCCTCCATCTCTTCTTTTTGTTCCACTTTGAGAAAGACCTATCTGCCTACTTCCTATTACCTTTTCTTTTTCTGATTACTTATACTTTGGGTTTCTCATATAAGACAAAACATTTGATATTTACACTTTTATCTGATTTATCTTACTTAACATTATATTTTCCAGTTGCATCTCTTTTCCTACAAATGACACAAGTTTATCTTCCTTTATGGTAGAATAGTACACCATTGTGTGTAAATATATATATATTTTTTATTTTAAATTTAATTTTATTGGTACATTTTAGGTATACAATATAATGACATTCATCATTGGAAATTTGCACCTAATTTCTTTTAAATTTGCACATAATCTCTTGGTTCTTATTTTTTTCCCATTCCCCTGCCCTCCCTTCAACCCCTCCATCCCTCCCTATTTACAAAGACTTTGTTTCCATTTTTTCATTTTCTCATATTAATTCCATTCCCTTCTTTCCTTTCCCCAACCCCTCAAACTCCCCCTTCCCCTTTGCCCCTTTTCTTCCTATTTCACATTATCTCTTACACCTTTTACTTCTTATTACACTTTCAGTTTCTCACACCAGAAAAGCTATTTGGTATTTACACATGCATTCATCACTGTGGTATGATAGCTTTAACTATTTGGGAAGATATATAGATAAGAAAGGGCTGAGTCAAATGGAATTTCTAGTCTTAGTTTTATGAGGAATCTCCACACTGATTTCCCGAGTGGTTTACACTCTCACCAACAATGTAGCAGTGTTCATTTTTCCCACAGCCTCTCCAGCATTTGTTATTGGTTGATTTCTTGATCATAGCTGTTCTTTCAAGTGTGAGGTGGAATTTCAGTGTTGTTTCAATTTGCATTTCTCAAATAGCCAGTGATGTTGAATATTTTTTCATGTATATATTGGCCATTTGTACTTCTTCATCTCTGACATGTCTATTCATTTCAGATGCCCATTTTTTAATTGGGTCTTTAAATTTGGGGGTTAAAATTTTTGAGTTCTTTATATATTCTAGCTAGCAGTCTTTTGTCTGAGGAGTAGCTGGCAATTTTCTCCCTCATTCTATAAGTTGTCTTTTCTCTCTGCCAGCTTTTTTTTCTATGCAGAAGCCTTTTAATTTGATGTGATCCATTTGTTAATTCTTGACATTGTTTCTTGTGCAACTGGGGTTCTGTTCAGAAAGTCTTTGTCTATACCTATGTCTTAAATAGCTTTGCCTATTTTGTTTTCCAGCAGATAATATGTTTCTGTTTTAATATTTAGATTTTTGATCCATTTTGATTTTAGATTAATGAATGGTGAGAGGTGTGGAGCTAGGTTCAATCTTTGGCATATTGATAGCCAGTTTTCCAAGCACTATTTGGTAAACAGGCTATCTTTCCTCCAGCAAAAGTATTTGGCCCGTTTGTGAAAGAAAAGGTAGCCAAATGAGCCTGGGGTTGTTTCTGCGTCCTCTATTCTGTTCCGCTGATGCATAAGTCTGTTTTTTTGCCAATACCATGCTGTCTTTATCACTGTGGCTTTGTAGTGTAACTTAAAGTCTGGTATTGTGATGCCCCATCGTGTGCCCTTGTTGTCCAGAATTTCTTTCGCCATTCTAGGTCTCTTCTGGTTCCATATAAATTTTGGGATTGCTTTCTCTAGTTCTGTGAGGAATGCTGTTGGTATTTTGATTGGAATTGTTTTAAATCTCAATAATAATTTTGGAAGTGTGGCCATTTTGACTATATTGGTTCTGCCAATCTAGGAACAGAGGATGTGTGTCCATTTTCTGTTGTCTTCTTTGATCTCCTTTTTCAGAGTACTATAATTGTCATCATAGAGGTGCTTCACTTCCCTGCTTGGGTTAGTTCCTAAGTATTTCATATTTCTTGATGCAATCACAAAAAGTATCATTTTCTTAATCTTTCTCGGTGAGTTTATTATTATTGTACAGGAACACAATTGAATTTTGAGTGTTGACTTTTATCCTGTTATGGTACTGAAATTAGTTATTCTAGAAGTCTCTTGATGGAGTTTTTGGGGTCTTCTATGTAGAGGATTATGTCATCTGCAATGATAATTTGACTTCTTTCTTTCTTATCCATATCCTTTTTATTTTTCGTTCTTGCCTAATTGCTCAGCTAATGTTTCAAAAACTATGTAGAATAGGCATGGTGATAGCAAACACCTGTCTTTTCTTGATTTTAGAGGGAAAGCTTTCCATTTCTCTCCATTTAGTATGATGTCGGCCATTGGTTTGTCATAGATGGCTGTTATTGGATTGAGATAAAGACTTTCTCTACCTATTTTCTTTAGGTATCATGAGTGGATGTAGGATTTTGCCAAATGCTTTTTTCTACATCAATTGAGACAGTCATGTGATTTTTGTTCTTCCGTTTATGTGTTGTGTCACATATATTGATTTTGCTATGTAATAATTAACTGAGTGTGTCA
Organism: Heterocephalus glaber; assembly: GCF_000247695.1. The sequence continues at coordinate 4,855,340 of NW_004624826.1, read as the reverse complement.
ACTTGAGTAAGAAACATCCAACTAAACTGGGTAAGCATAGTTCTGGGTGTGCCTGAGAGGATTCACTGAAGACAGAAGACCCAGCCTGGGTGTGAGTGGCACCAACCAACTGGCCTGTCACCTGAAAGGAATAAAAGGGGAACAAAGAAGGAAGCCTTGCTTCTGTTTCTTCAGAAAACAGATCCGATCTTCACCTTTACCTTGGATGTCATCTCCCAGCTTCCTTCCGGCACAGACTCTTCAGCCTCTAGCACAGAACCTTCAACCTCCTGATACAAAATTGCATGGGACACTACATGAGCTCCAGGATCTCCATTGCACAGACTGCCCTTTTGCCCTCTTCCACACCTGATTCTCCAGGTGCCCACTGTAAGCAAATCTTGTAAATTCTTATATATTTGTATATCTTGCATTCAAACTGTTTCTCTAGTAAGCATTATCTGAAAGAGCATATGTTGAACCATCTTCGCCTCCCTGAGATGAAGACTGCTTGGTCATGATGTGCAATATTTTTGAGGATTTATTGCACTCTGTTTGTCAGTATTTGATGAAAATTTTTGCATCTATATTCATTAAAGAGATTTGTCTATAATTCTCTTTTGTGTTTGGATCCTTTTCTAGTTTTAGAATCAGGGTAATGCTTCCAGGAATGACTTTGAGCGTACCGCATCCCTTTCAATTTCAGTGAAGAGTTTGAGGAGTATTTCTGTTAGATCTTCTCTAAAGTTCTTGTAGAGCTCAGTAGTGAATCTGTTGTGACTTGAGTTTTTCTTAGTTGGTAGGTTTTTTTTTTTATTACTTCTTAAATTTCATTGACTAATATTGGACTATTAAAGATTTTTTTCAAGATTTTTATATCTTCTTGGTTCACCTTTAGTAATTTATATGTATCTAGAAATTTATCCATTTCTTCTGAATTTTCCATTTTATTAGAGTACAGGTTCTCAAGATAGTTATCAATGATCTGGATTTTGAAATACTCTGTTGTGATTTCACCTTTTCATTTCTAATTGCATGGATTTGTGTCTTTATTTTGGTAAGATTGACTAAGAGTTTGGCTATTTTGTTTATTCTTTCAAAGAACTAACTCTTTGATTCAATGATTTGTTGGTCCCAGTCTCATTTATTTCTGCTCTTATTTTTATAATTTCAGTCCTTGTATTAGTTAATAAGCCTTGACTCTATATAGCTGCTGTCCCTGTACTCGAGAATAGATTTTTGTACATTCAGGAAGAAATAATGTTTAATTTGATGCTATGGGTGTTAAAAATTATATAATATTTACATAATATTAAATATAATCTTATATGTCATATAAGGTTATATTTGACATATAATTATATAATAAAATAAAAGTATATTTACTATTAAATAATGATTATATAATATAAATAACATATTTAGTATTTTGCATTTATAAGATAATACATTAATATTTACAATACATTACATAGATATATATGACTGTTAGTACAATTGAATTCTTATCCAGAAGTTTATTATATGATATCAAATGAAAAGTGAAACTTTGATTGAATCGGAGAGGGCAGAAGCCTGCCTACTTGGCTTTTTGGCAGTGATAGTCCCTCCTTTTGAAAGATTGCTTTATATATCTCCCCATTCTAGTAATTATACCTTTTTGTCAGATTGTTAAGAACATTAGAATACATTTCCTTTCATTGGTTTAAGAAGCAAGTTTATCTTGGCCTTCTTGATGGAATAAAGTCATTAAACTTTGTATCTGCAAACACTCCCATTCCTAGCTTCCAGACCAATGATCATGAAGGAATGAAGTTGAGGATTGGTCTCAGATGGCAGCTGGTATGTTCTAGTATTAACCTTACTCCTATATCCTAAGGTCCTGATTTGCTTGATCATGGTCATATATCTTTGGAACTTTTATACTATTGAATTCAAGTTTTAATCTTTTTTCTCTTCCCTCAGACTAATGTCCCTCCCCAGTTGGTTCCATCCATAATTGCTAGGCAACTGCTTCTGCTCACTGAGTAGTACATTACTTGTGCACAATAGGCTGCTGGGAATGTGCCCTGTAATGTGCCCTTACCAACCTGTCCAACTGGAGACCTCGTATCTCCCAGATGGTTCTACTGGGAGATAACATCTTATCTCTATACCTTCACCAGTGGCTGTGATTCTTTCTAAAATCAACAGATGCCTATTTCACATGCCAGCACCGCCATGTGTACTATCAACTGGCTTCTGATTTCACTTGAAAATAGAATTTGTTTTGCTGAAGGAGTGCTTGTGTGTGCTATTTTGTCCTCTTTAACTTGCTTGGTTCAGTCTCCCCTTCTCTTATCTTCCTTCATCAGGCCATTTTGCTGAAGTTTTAGTATGTTTCACACCTCAGCTTCAGAATTTGGTGTTACACTGTTGAGTAGCAGTTCTTAGAGTCTAGTCCACAGATCTGCAGGCCCGGAGAACTGTCCGGAGAGTCTGTGAGGGGAAAACTATTTTTATAACAATATTATCTTTATTTACTGTTGTCACTGTGTTGATATTTGCATTAATACTATGGATGCAATGGGAGATAAAGTGTTGGTGCCTCAGAATAAATCAAAACAATGCCCCCCCGCAGTCCTCAAACTCAAAAACCAGAAAACAGTGGCACTAAACTTTTCCCAACAGTGCCCCAACCATGCACTGGACTATGCCCTAAACCATGTGCCCAGCCAAGACCCAACCATGCACCAAACTACACCCTAAACCATGTTCCCCAACAGGAACCAGATGGTGCCCCCCAACCATCTGCTCAACAAGGCCCACCCACACCTGAAACCAAGCCCCAAACCATTTCAGTAGTCATGCATTCCTCAGACATGCATTGCAGGTAAAAAATCAGTTTCACTTAACAGTGTTATTGATGAATTATTAGCTTTGTTCACTATATACCCTTAAGTCTCCTTAATATCCTGTGTAACAGAAAGGAAAGTGTACACATAGCACTTCCCTGCATTCTGAGATATTACAGTGACCTCTGGAAAAAGCATTTGTGGAATTGTTTGAGTTATAGCCTGAGCTAGGGGCCTTTCTCACTGTTCTCATGGAACACCGTTTTTTTTTTTTAAAGAATGACTGATACACGAGCTGTTGTTCTGACTTGGGGATTTAGCAGATGTTTTCTAAAGAGTGGATGAAGTAAGCCTGCCACTTCAAGGAAAACAACAGGTAGCACTCATCGTCAATGATAATATTGGTATGTTCAAGCAAAAATTAGAATATCAGAAATCTTTTATGTGCTCCTATAAACTTGACCATTTCCTAATATCTACAGGTTTTTCTGATGAGAAACACGACCCACTGATTTTGTGTAGTGGAATAATGACAACATTTGGAAAATCTGCGCAACTCAGGGAATCATCATATTCTAAAAGTTACAAAATTTTGGCTGGCTAAAAGATATGCACAAAATGAAGATGTATCAGTAGTTTTTAATGTAGTAGAGCACAAAAATTCATTGATACATTTTCCGATTCCATGCTTGCAACTAACCTATGAGAAATTATTACTTGTTGAGTTTTGCTTTAATATCAAAGAAGAATATCTACAATTATTTGCAAAACTATTAAACTATGATTCTTTTTTTTTCCTAACTACAACTGAGTGAGGCTGATTTTTTTTCATAAACTTCAATCAAAATAACACAATTAAACAGTTTGGATGCAGAAGCAGCTATTAGAATCCAGCTGTCTTCTATAAAGCCAGACAAGAGTTTTGCAAAATGTAAATGTCACTCTTTTCATTAAAATTTCTTTGTTCTGAGTAGAAGATTATTTTTCATAAAGTGCTATTTATGTTGATATACATTGTGTTTATTGTTTATTACTGTTTCTAATGAACAAATATTGTACATACATATCTTAAAATGTCTCTTTTAACTTCTAAAAGAGTAAATATAAACAGACAACTCACATAAAGAGTTTTTTGGGGGGTCTTTTTTAATTTTAAGGGCACAAAGGAGATTGAGAATCACTGAAACTATTAAGACTAAGGAGAGAAGTGTTGCTATTTACTAAATGGCTGAAAATTCAGATATTTTACATTATTCCAGATAATTTATGTAATTGGTACTTTTTTTTTATGCAATAAATGCCTAAGGAGTAATTTGTTTTGTAAAACATATTACTCATTTGGGGTAGCCTCTAAGAATATGTTTAAATATTAATAGCAAATCACCACACAACAAAACAAATCAAGACCAGAAAGGAAATAAACTAATCTCCTAAATTTAAAAAGAAAAAGCCAAATAGACACAGAACATCTATTATAAAATTCCCAAAGGAAAAAACTTGGATTTAGATGATTATAAAGAAGAACATTCTATGACGGGATGTCTTTTAGATAAAAATTAGCTTCTATTGTCATCTACAGAAATCCAAGATCATAAACAAACATGTTTTTACAGCTTGTAATTATTGCAGTGATAGAAATTAAGAAGGAATTAAACAATTTCTCATTGCAAATATTCCTCCTATAGGGTGCTGTACTCAGATTGAATTTGTCAACTGTCTTCATCTAAAATACAAAACCCTGTATTCAAGCCACAGAGTTACAAAATAAGTGGGCCAGCTACCTTTGTCATTGTCCTTATGGATCATTGATTAATAACTCTAGGTGACTGCCAGGCATGGTATCACATGGTTGTAATCCTAGAACTCTTGGAGGCTGAGGCAGGAAGATTGCAATTGTGAGCCCAGACTGGGCAATTTAGTGACTCAGTAAGAACTTGTCTAAAAAAAAAAAGGATGAGAGTGTAGCTCAACCCCCAGTATACCACAAAACAAAACAACTCTGGGTGACAGAGTTTTGTTCTTTCATCAACACTGTGATGCCATGAAATACTATGATGTTTATGTTGCCAATTATAAGTTCCATGTTTGAAGAGATGAAATATCTCCATTTAAATATATTTTGGATGAATTCATGGATGTAATTCATTTGAAGTTCCTAAAAGTCTTTGAAAACACCACTTGAACTCACTTTTAAATGGAGGCATCATGGGATTTACGGCAGAGTAAGGGCAGAGAGCGCTGTGCTGATACAGAACTGACAGGGGCAGAAACAAAGGATTGAGGTTAAGAAGAACTCTCTGCGTTAAGACCTACTTTTTAATTTTTAATTTTAATGTAATACCAGTACATATTAATAGAGAAAATATAAAAGCACTTCTATGAAGAAATACAATTTCATAACAAAATAGAGAATAACAATGCTAAATACACGGTATATCATAATTTTAAAAGAATATATTTTCAATTGCTAATCTATCTCTCAACTCATCTCCTAAGAAAATGATACTTTTTTGCATAAAAAGCCTTATTAACAAAGTATCTGACGCTTGGAATTATTTTGAACAATTTTTTCCTATTTTATACTATCTATTGTACATTTTGGTCTTTATTTACATTTTCAGTTTCTCACATCAGAGAGACAATGTGATATTTACACACATGTGTCTGATTTATTTCACTTAAGAGGATGGTCTCAAGATGCATCCATTTACCTAGAAATGTCTTGAGTTTATCCTTCTTTATGGTTGAGTAGTATTCCATTATATAAAAAATCTTTTTAATTCATTCATCAGTTGATGGGCATTTGAGTTGTTTCCAAGATTTAGCTATTACAATGTGCTGCTATAAACATGGGTATGTGTATATTACTGTGGTATGGTGCTTTTAGTTCTTTTGGGAAGATACCCAGCAGAGGAATAGCTGGGTCATGTGGGACCCCTAATCCTAGTTTTTTTTTTTTTTTTTTTTTTGGTATCAGGGATCGAACTCGGGTCCTTGTGCTTG